>QLSS01000707.1:14685-30067 GCA_024372645.1 Trichomalopsis sarcophagae | reverse complement strand
GAGAGAGAGAGAGAGAGAGAGAGAGAGAGAGAGAGAGAGAGAGAGAGCTCGGGGGCTACTCTAGTGTAAAAGGAGAGGGGACGGTGTGCTATAGCGACAGTCGTCGGGGCCGGTATGGAGTGGAGAGACTCGGGTCTGTTATGGCGTAAAAGGGGGAGGGCTGGCGGCTCGTATGCGGGATATAGCTTTCGTTAACTAATTATTTATAATTATTTATAAATAAACAAAGTAGTTCACCCATCGATGATACACTCTTACAGTAGCGGTCGTAAATCATGTTTATTGACCTTATCAGCTACTGTTTATATAAACATGGTATCTGTTTACATAAACACCTGGCACAATTCACGAAACAAGGTTTTTCAATGTATTCTATTGTTCAGGCGGTTAATTTTGTTCTATAGACGAAAAATTCTAAAATCGATTTCTATAGACTATTTTTAACAGGGTTGGCAGTATCCTGTTCTTAGGTGACGTATCTGATCATTGATTCTTGGTGAGATGGTAGTACCTCACACATCAGTCTAATCGCTGCGTGGCTTGCCTAAGTGTGCGGGGTGTGCGTAATGGATAGACCCTATTCACTCCCTTCAACACACGAGCAGCTCTCCTCTGGTGGTTCTTCCACTTCAGAGGATAGGAAAGGCTTTTGTCCACCCAACAGATATTACAGGGTGGATCAGAGCTTATCATCGTTCTTAGAATGTGCTTATCTCTTAATTAACTAAACTCGGGTCTCGAATCCTTTACGTTCGCGATTTAACCCATCGTGGACCGTTACAGTTCTGATCTTGATCACTATTTTCTATTTTCTGTAGATTTTGTAAATAATTTTATTTTTCTTTATTTAATTATTAAATAACTATTAAAAATACGAAATGTATTTTTTCATAAGAAATCGAATCAAATATGGTTGATCGAGACAAGCTACATTAGCGCGCCTGATCATATCCTTGTACACGATATAAGCGGCAAATATCGATGTTGTTATCGCGTTAATAATAATTCTGGTTATTGTTTATTACACTAACTTGCAACTTTATTAATATTAACAGCTACTCGCAGTATATAAGGACACAATTGTCTATGACTTGTAACAAGTGTTGGTGGTCGAGTGGTAAAGTGCCAGCCTGCTAACCGAAAGGTTCAGAGCTCAATTCTCGCTTAGGTATTTTTTTCTTTTTGAAGTGATAACTTCTTATGGGACGGAGTGAATTGGTTGGAATGCGTTACGGCGCCGTTATGTCTGGCTATCCCCACCCTGCCGTCTCTTGCCTTCTCTCTCGCACGCATACGGCGACTCAGCGGAGACATCCCCACCCTGCGATCTCTTGCTTCCTCTCTCGTACGCATACGGCGGCTCAGCGGAGACATCCCCACTCTGCGCGCGCTTTCTTCTCTCTCTACTGGCACGTGTTCTCTCTCTCTCGCTCTCTCTCACTCGCTCGCGTCTACATGCCCTCTCTGTAAGAGCAGGAGGCGTTGCAATTTATCAACATGCTAATTATAATGTCAATATTGTAACTCCAAACATGACTTTAGAAGTTCAGAATGTTGCAGGTTTTAACGTATCTTCAGATAATGCAATTGGTGATATATGTATAGCACGATGCATCAACGAAGAAAAAAAAGAAATTGTTATTGCAACTTTATATATATATCTCCAAACAAAAGCATTTCAAATATTATACAATTTATTCATTCGCAACTTTTAATATATACACCAGAAGGTTCCACCAGAGATTAGTAGAGAGATTGCCGATGAGCATGGGGCGAAGCGTGCCATGCAATACAGTCGTAAGCTACTGCCGCCTCGCGGATTTTTGCCCGAACTATACGCATCTAGCTCGAGCGGAGGAGAGAAGTAGGGGCGGTAGTACGCATGTCGCGATGGAGGGGAAATGAGAATAACGGCGACTGGCGGCAACTCGAGCTTTTGCGATCTCATGCATCAAAGCAGACGCATTATAATAAATAAAATTATTTATTGAATGTAAATATGACCAATACTTTTATATCCAGTCCTCCTTTTTGTCCTTTACTGTTACAATTACAATTACATCAAATTTAAAATGTTGATCATGGACTATTTATTTCTTGTAGGTTCCTTATAAAATATTTCAAAATGTTTAAATTTATGAACAATTTATGTAGAAGTATTTTAGAAACTAAAATACTTCTATATTTGTTAAACGTCATGAATAAAAAAAAATTATAAACAAGTATAAAATTATGAACAAAAATGTATTTAATTTATTTTATATCATTAAGATTTCATCAATTAGTATTTGTAAATATGCAGGTATGTATGATTGTTCTATTCATTAATACTTTTTATATAATGATATAATCAGACCGTAAGGAACGTATTAGCGAACAATCATATTCTTTAAAATGTTTGGGAAAAAAAGTTAAATCGATATTTTAAGAAAAACACAATGCTTCACGTGGCGAGCTAATTCGCAGAATCTAGCAACGTCGCGCGCGAGGCGATGTGCATTTATTTCGATCTGTCAGTTAATGTTTACATCGCCGTCGCGAGCATCGAAATCGAACACGTGCAGTTGCGTTTTTTGAGCAAATTCGTGTGTTTTTTTCGTGTTTTTTGCCTCGTTACGTGAAATAGTAGTGCAAAATGGCCAAACAGTTAACAGTGTACGACTTTTGCAAATACATCCGCTGCAACAATGGAAAGCTCACAGGTCATCGCTTGTTTCGTTTTCCAATGGATCCAGAAAGACAACGATTATGGATTGAAAATTCAGGTAAGTGAAGTTGATTTCGTATTCTTTAAGAGATTGAGCGCTACGTATTATCTGACTGCAGGCATTAAAAATAGGTAGCAGCATACATTTTTTTCAACTGGTACTGTATGCAGCTGTCAATCTGCTCGTTTTTCAATGGCAGCAGTTATATAATAACCAAGTTATGTTTATAGCATACATATATAGTGCCGCTCCTTTGTTTAATTGTACTTTATATGTGAATTTAGGTTCAACATGGTTAATCAAATAATTTGTTTTGCCATTTTAAAGTTCGATTTAACAAAGAAAAGGCCGTATGTGTAAGCTACAAACATATGGGACTTTTGATAATTGGCACGCATGATGTGTTCGTAGCACAATGGACCACAGCATCGCCTACAAACCTGACGGTTCTGGGTTCGAGTCCAACCAACGAATTTTTTTTTTTTATTTGATTTGCAATCATATTTGAACCTATTTATACCTTGAAAGCTGTATAATGGTACAATTGAAAACGTCATATAAATTGATAGTCCTTTATTTGATAATTTATAACAATAATACAAAAAAAATCAGAAGGAAGCTAAGTGGCAAGGACTTGGCAGCGTCTTTTCATATGAAATATATCTACGACGAATTAAAATGCAATTTGAATGCAATATTGGATTATTAATAAATAATCCAAGACTCGTCAAAAATTGCAATATCTACATAATATGAAAATATTATATTTCATTAATATTTTTTAAAAATCTCTCAATACTTGTTATATATTTTTATCATGCTTCTTTGAGGCGTATATATGTAAACAATATGGACACTTCATGCTATCGGAAAAAATTGTACATATCTTCTTTTTAATTTTTTTAGCAAAATATTATTTGCCAAAATGTCCAAGAACGTGTATAACATCGATTGTTTTATAAATATACAGATTTTTATTATTTTTATTTGCGGTAAATATATGCGAAAAATTTATAATCCATTATTCTTGCGTTAAAAATTTTACATTCATTTTTTTCAACCATTTTTTATGCGAAATGTTAATATAGTTAATATATATAGTTATATTACCGTATATTTATATGAATACAAATGATATTATATAACTACATCAATATAATCTATTATCGTTAGACACATATAATAACTATATTTAGATCAATATTTACTGAATTATCCTGTAAACGATGTTATATCATTATAAATCAATTTTAATATCAAATATTTGATTAAAATTACGTCTCTTTTCTATTAAGTTGTGTTAAATAGCACAGAAACTTAATTATGGAAAAGCTGTATTATAATCCTGCAACCCATGCAACCACACACTACACTGTAACCGCAGGCCCAGCCCGTGGATAAGAGGACAGCAACAATGTAAATAGTCTATCTATGCGCGGGTAGATGGCGTATGCGCATGTAACACAGGAGAGAGGGAGCAACTTGGGTATTTAACACGAGCTCCGGAGCCAGCAGCGAGCATTAATGATCTGGCTCTCAGCTGAGTATGGTAGTACTGCGAATGGTAGTACTCGCTGCTTGCTTCGGTCTCCATTATACTTAGTAGTCCAGCTACGTGGTTACTAGACCCTACTCACCTCCTTCAACATACTAGCACGTTACTGTATATTCTTTTTTATAAATAACTAAATAATTTGTTAGTTACACCCACTTCTATTAAGTTACATTATTTTTTATTAAATTTTAATACAAAAAATTTTAATTTATGAATTACATATGAATAAATATTCATATTAATTTTATCAATTAAAAAAAACATTTTTTCATATTATAATTTGTATTTAATTAAAATATAATTTTGTAGGGAATCTGCTACTATCTAACTGGTCCCCCTCGTCGATAAGAACTGCTGGTGTCTGTAATCAACATTTTCAAGATGAAGATTTCGTGGACGTTAATAAAACCAGGTTGCGACGCAATCGAAATCCGATTCCTTGGAGGTTGCAACAGCAGCAGCATCAGGATATGCAAGAAATGCATCAGCAGCAGGACATGCTCGAAGCAGATCAGCAGCAGGATGCGCATCAACAACAGCAGCAGAATGTCAACCAGCAGGACCAACAGCAGTGTGTCGACCAGCAGGACCAACAGCAGTGTGTCGACCAGCAGGACCAACTGCAACAACAGCAGCTGTCAATCGACCCATACGATCAACAGCAACAACAGCAGCAGGATATCAACGATGTACAACAAATGGAGGTACATCTTCCGAAACAACAGGTAAACTCATTCATTACTTTGCAGGAGCATCCAGCTGAAGGTGAACGTGTCGGTATAGGTGTCAATTCCAGCGAGGATGAGATTTCATTTAATCCGTTAATGATTAAGTTCAGTTATCCTTCAGCTAAACAATCTTTTTGTACATTTGACGAGAAGGATACTGACCTTGACTATTTACATATTGATAATGATGTATACACGTCAAATACAGCATTTACAGAAGCAAAAACTTCACAAAGAAAAATAAAAGTTTCTAGATGTTGTAAGTTGTATGCTCGTTCTAAACAGAAATTAGTTGATTCTTTGACAATGAAAGTGAAGCAATTGCAGAAATCTGTAAAAGCTGAAAAAATGAAAAATCGTCGTTTGCGTAAGAAATTAAAAGTTCAATATATTAGAAATAAAAATTTGACTGTTGATGATTTTGTAGAGAGTAAAGAAATTAGTAGTACTGCTAAAACAATGATAAAGTTGCAATTGCATAAAGCAAAAACTCCTTACGCAAAAGATGAAAAAGATTTAGCGAAACAGATGTATTATTATTCTGCAGCGTGTTATACTCGTTTGCGAAAGGCGGAATTACATTTACCTTCAGAATCTACGGTTAGAAATTGGGTTTCCGAATACGATGTTGTTCCGGGAGTAAATAAAATTATTTTTGAAAAACTTCGACAAAATTTGCAAAACATGCCAAAAGATGAACGAGTATGTGCGCTAAAGTTTGATGAAATGTCTATAAAAGCTTATGAAGAATATTCCAAGAAGTACGACATAATCGAAGGCTTAGTTGATATGGGTAAAAACTTTAGAAGCAGGGCAGTCGCTAGGCATGCACTATTGTTTTGTTTGGATAGTATCAATGCTAAGAATCCATGGCATCAAATGCTAGCTTTTGGATTCAATGAACATGGCGCGACAGCTGAAGAACTTCTGGAAATTCTTCAAATTCTTTTAATTGAATTGAAGAAAATTACTGCTGACGTTCGATTAATCGTTTGCGATCAAGGTAGCAGCAATCAAAAGTTGTTTAAACTTTTAAATGTCACCCCAGATAGTCCATACTTTTTTTTGAGGATAAAAAATATTTTGCAACTTTTGATTGGCCTCACCTTATTAAAAGATTACTTTCTCAGTTAAGATCCCATGACAAAATTTTAATCAATGGCAATGTTATAATAAGTTTTAAAGATTTGATCAAGACATGGGAACTTGACAAGAGTCATGGAACATCAAATGTATTAGGACATCTGAGTGAAAATCACTTCAATCCCAATAATTTTGATGCCATGAAAGTAAAATTAGCGTTTCAATTATTGAGCCAGCGAATGGCAAGTGCAATTAGGTTAGCGGGTGAAGATCCAAATGGATTGATGTTATCGGCGACTTGGAAAGCTTCAGCTGATTTTGTTGAAAATCTTAATGCTGTAATAGATGCATGCAATTCTTTGTATTTATATTCAACAAATCCGCTGAAGCGTCCATTATCAGATAGGAATCCAGAGATTCAGCAGCGTCTTGAGAAATTTGTAGTTTGGTCAAAAGACTGGGTAGTGCCAAGTGGAAAAACCGTTTCAAAACCACCATGTTTTTCTGGAATCCCTTTCACTGTTAACGCTTTGGTTACTCTTTACACAGATTTAAAATCAGATTTTCCAGACTACGAGTTAGCAACGGGTCTTTGCAATCAAGATTCAGTAGAACATGATCATGCCAAATTACGCGGAAGAGGTGGATATAATTCTAATCCAACCTGTAGAATGTATCGTTTAGCAGTACGTCATATTGTGTCAACAGATTTTATTCGTAGCAGTAACAGAGGTAACGTCACACGTGAAGATTCGGGATCTTTAATGAACTCAAGTAGTGTAGATCTTTCTATTACAGAAAATGCAGAAGCTTTAACTAATGAAAATATTGATTTACTTGAATACGAGTCAAAGGAATTACAGGAAATTAATGAACTTATAACCGCTGCTGATACTATGGATATGTATATGAACGTAGATTCTACTGGAATGCCAGAAATGTCTGAAAGGAATACGTTTGAAGCAAATGCGATCACTTTCTTTGCTGGATATATAGCCAAAAAATGTTTAAGTAAATTTCCTTGTGATGAATGCAAATATGTTTTTATTAAAAGGGTCGATTCTTTAACAACTGATAATGAAAAATATATCCATTACAGAGAGTATTCGCATAATTAACCAGACATGCCAGATATATTGTACTTGACCAGACCAACAGAATTATTCACGAGTGTAATAAATTGTCAATTAGAAGCTTTTAACATTTATCATGAAAGTGTATGGCACCAAAGAAAATTATTGTATCATTTATTAGAAATCGTTGAAACTTACACTCGTGAGAAATTCCCAAATTGGTTTGATCAAGACATTATTTGTTATGAACATAGAATGCATGCTTTAAAGTTTTTGCTGACCGTGAAAATATTTGCTAAAACTCGAGAGCATAATAATATTACAAAACAATCGAATAAGAAAGACATTATTAGTAAAAATCAAAAGTTAAAAAATATTAAAAATGTTTGAGTTTATATATTTATATACTGTTGATTTTCTTAGTCGATTGTTTCTGTAAATATTTGTGTTACATATAGATATATTTATTTATTTACCATTTTATTACCATTTTCCTTCAAAGATAAAAAAGGTGATCTGACCACAAGCCTGGCATTATACTTTTTGTTAATATTTTAGCATCATATGCATATAAATTATTTCATATTTAATATTTTAATTAGAAACATATATCTTTCAGCTTTCAACAGTTGGATTTTATAAATTCTTTAATTATTTTTTGTTGACTCGATTAACTTATTTCTAACACTTTAAAATTGTTCGGCAGTGAAATTATTACTAATTCTCTTTTAATTAATCTACTATACTATAATACTTTTATTTCTGGTAATACTAGTTGAGTTGAGGTATAGGGTTTTAAGGTCATTGCAGTATAGCTTTAGCTTGTAAGGTAAACAATTGTTCGAGATTAAAAGCGTTATTTTGCATGACAAAATATATACATGTATATAATTATTTAAAAATAATTTGGCTATAACTACAACCAATAAAATAAGAAAATATTTGTAGTAGATTAGAAATGTTAATGAGAAAATTTTTTCTAGTCATTGATTAATGCATTGGAATAATTATTTTGTTAAACCATTTTTTACATTGATTTAGATAAATATTTGTAGTTATATTAAATAATAAATGTAAATAGTTTCATATTTTAATAGATAGAATACGTATATAAATTGATAAATAGGTAGATAGGAAACTGGAATATGTTTATAGGCAAAAATAATCACAATAGTGCATGAGACTATTTCGTATTATTGTATGACATGGTGTAATAATGCTAAATAGAATCGAAACATTATTGTGATTATTTTTGTACACTTCTTTGATTAAAATTGAAATTTAATTTTATGAATTTAGATGATGAGTTTATCTGAATAAGTATACATGTTTCTAACGGAATATATGCAACTTATATAGATAATTTCTGCAACTAAATGAAAGTTAAAAGGATATTTTTTTCAATCAAGTGTACCAGTTGGTGGAGGAAGGAAGTAGGTGGAGTCGGTGGAGGATGGCGGCGACTCCCGTGGTATGTAGGGCTATTGGCGATGGGACCACGGTTATATTTTGAATTAAGTTATGAAAAAATAATGTAATATTATTTAATTTAAACATGTCGTTGAATTATTTGGTATTACTATTTTTTCTCATAAAATAATTCAAAGTATAATAAAAAAAACCAACGCGCCTGAAACAGTACCTCAACGGTGGTGTGGAAAACTGTACATGTATCACTGAATAAATATTAGTTTATCCTCCTTAAATTTATTATCACAAATGCATTTATGAATATAAATAATTCTTTACAAATATTCATTTGAAATATAGAATGCGATTTATAACAAATAATTTGTATGTATAAATATTTATGAAAATGTATTATTGTATTATGTACAAGATATAACATACATATATAATATACCGGTAGATTTGTCGACTTCATAATCGATTGTTGTCTTTATATTCTTTTTGTTCTTGTTTTGAATAATATATGTGTATTATAAGAAAATTGAATTACGTTAGAAATAAATTATCATAAAAACGATGCATGGATTTTACAATTTGTTACCTTACCTGAATATGTAATGAATAATACACCCACTGTTATTAAAAAAATTGAATTTTCTGATATACAAAGAGGAGTAGAAGCTAGAGATGGGCACAAAAAAGGTCGTCTTCATGAATATAACCCGAAAAAATTAAGAAATTTTCGTTAGCAATGGCAAATGTTGTTAAAAATGCGAAATAAATGAAGCTTAAGCTTAAACATAATTGAATTAAACCAACAAACTATCATCCTATCCTCTCGATAAACATTCAATTATTTTTGGTTTTACATGTACTTATAAAACCTATATAATATAAACGAGATAATTAAAATAAATAAAATAATAAGATATTCATTATTATTACATGTTATATATATATTTTTTAAGCAAGTAGAACGTTAAAAAAAAATTTGCCGAGTCTCGGATTTGAACTCAAGTGCATAAGAAAACCGAGCAACGACGTTGACCGCGCCGCCACGCACGTCGTTGGAGCAATTTAAACGAAAGTGGCGTATGTTGATCGAGAGGGTGGGGTGGCTTGTTGCTTTGATTTATTTTTGTTTAAGCTTAAGCTTAACTTCTTTGTTTAGGTTTAACCATAAGAAGTTTAATTAATTATAATTTTTAATTGTGGACGGTGATGAGATTGCATTCCTGTTGTTCCTCAAACATTTTTATTAGTCTAATAATATGCCTTAATTATTAGTATCTAGCCGGAAACGAAATTGTACGTATAAGATAATTAAAATGAATAAAATAATAAGATATTACTTATTATTACATATAATATGAATGTTATAATTAAGTAGAAAAAAGAAAAAAAAATTTGCCGGGCATTGGACTTGAACTCGAGTGCATAAGAATACCGAGCCGCGACGTTGACCGCGCCACCACAAACGTCATTGGAATTAGTTAATCGAAAGTAGCATATGTTTATCGAGAGGATAGGGGTGGCTTGTTAGTTTCATTTATTTTTGTTTAAGCTTAAGCTTAACTTCTTCGTTTAGGTTTAATCATGACTACTTCAAATAATTAAAATTTGTTTACATTTGTTTATTTCGCTTTTTTAACATTCTTATTAGCATAATAATATGCCTGAATAATTTATACTCAGCCTGGTTTATTACCTAATTCTTTTCAACCAATAATAATATATAAGAGGTCGAAATAAGACTTATACACACAAAAGTATAATTTGATAAATTTAATCGTTTGACGGAACCCATATCAATGTTAAAAATCATTAAACGATATTTATATTGAGGCTACATGTACTTTATTACACTTAATGTAAATTAATATTATGAATAAAAAAAAATCCGTGCACAAGATTTGAACCCTAGCTTTGCGCATTATCGGCTCCCAAGAAGCTCTTCCCCTCAGCTCGTTTTGAACAGCGCGCGAGCTCGCTGGTCCAATTAGCGCGCGAGAATGCAGCTGGTGAGTGCGCAGACGCGAGAGTGGGAGATTTTTACTAGATGCGTATAGTTCGATTACGCACCGTATGGTGGTGTCATGATCGAATTCGGCACGCCTTTTTAACACGGCATCGGCAATCTCTCTACTAATCTCTGGTTCCACTTTACTTGGCCGAAACAACCATAAATTACCATTTATTCTAAGTGGAGATTTTAATGTTGATTTTTCTTCTGATCGAGCAAAAAATTTAATAGCATTTCTTGAATCAAAATTACAATTAAAGATGATTAGTAATCCAGATCAAGCTACTACTAGTCATGGTACTACGATTGATGCGGTATTTTCCAGATATTTAGATAAAATTGAGTGTCATAATTTTGTTTCTTATTACAGTTATCATAAACCAATTGTTACTTTTGTAGGATTAGATAATGATAATGTAAATACCAGCCAGTCAACTTAAACTGTTAAATAATGATAAATATTGTACATAAAATATATATTTTACATTCAAAAGGAAATTAAATTACGTTTTACTTATTCCTGATCCATTTATAAATTATTAGATTAACAAAAAATATAACTATAAAATTATTATTGCCATCATGCGTTAAACAAGTTCTATATTTGATAGTTTCTATAAATATCATATGAAGTTATCACTTCTGTCGGGCGTCCCGTGACGCACACGTTTTTTCTTAACTTAAGTGCCGGAAGGATGCTTGCACCGCGTGCCAGCATTGTGCTGAGCATAATGCTGTCATTTCCGGGTTATGGAGCAGGGGTACCTGGACGTCACGAGTGGCTCATTCCAAACAGTCTCGGTGCCGTCATAAAAATTTGTTGAACTTTGGTACACTTTGACACACATGGATTTTTCGGAAACAAACATCTCTTTTTTGACAAAGTATGGCACAGTATGGCACAGTTTGGCACACTATGGCACAGTTTGGCACACTAAAGCACACTTTGGCACACTATGGCACACTTTGGCACACTTCGGTACAGTGAGATATATCCCGCCGCCCGTGCGCCAAAACATTGCCACTGCACGATGCCGTCATATTGACGGCACGCGTAGAGGCTGAAGTTCCAGTGATAGTACGTAACAATAAATAATGTGAAAAAAAATTCTAGCGTCGGTAAGACTTGAATCCTGATCCTTTGGGTTAGTAAGCTGAAGGTCTATACTGAGCCACGAGTACTCGTTACAGTTAATACAACAATTTAGACTTATGTATTTCTAGCAGCTTTAGATACTTAGTACTTATACAATATTAATTAACAATTTCCCATAATTGCCTTAAAGCTGCTGTCAGCCGTAAATGTTGGAAAAACATGCCTTAACAAAGGAATCCACCGGGAATCCAAGTTTTCCAGATTTCGTCAAAAAATCCAAAGTTCTAAATTTTCGATAAACCCATGTGTGTCACCCATGTGTGATTAATCACGTGATATCATCGATCATTTTATCACGTCAATAGTCACGTGCATAATCACGTGTATGATCATGTGATAAAGTAAAAAACTTTGAAAAATTTGTCAAAAACATGCACATGAATAATTATGCGTGAATCTTCATGTACATGTTTTTTGACAAAAATTTCAAATTTTTTCATTTATCACGTGATTACGCACGCGATTAATCACGTGATTATACACGTGATTATGTGCATGCTTATTCACGTGCATGGATTTTTCAAAATTATTTCTTTATCACGTGGTCATATACGTGATTATGCATGTAATTATGCACGTGATGATTCACGTGCATAGATTTTTCAAAATTATTTCATTATCACCTGATCATGCACGTGATTATGCACGTAACTATTGACGTAATAAAATGATCGATAATATCTCGTTATTAATCATGTGCATAATCACGAGGATAATCACGTGATTTTTTCAGTAGGGTTAGAAGTACCATTTTCCTTTTGCCTAAGGATAAGAGGGGGGAGAACGTCTCAATATGCAGTTTTTTGAAGGAAGTATGTAGACTTCGACCTCCTAAGCCTAAATATGCATTTACTTGGGATGCCTCTATAGTACTTTAGAAGGTCTATATCCATTACATAAGATCTCATTTTCTGATCTAACGTACAAGACTGTGATGTTATATTGTTATTATGTACAGCTCACAGAGCACAAACCATAGCAAATACTAGACTGAGAAACATTACATTTTCTAGTGACCAGGTTATGATTCATATTAGTGTCAACATAAAAACATCAGCAGTGGGGCGTTGTCAACTCCTTTTGATTTTACCATTTTATATTCAGAATCCAAAGATGAGCCCAGCCGCGGCATTGTTAAGTTACATAAAAAGATTAAAGGCCCTTAGGGTGACAAGTGATATTTATAGCGATAAAAAAGCCTTACAATTAGGTTGGTGCTCAGACGATTAGTAGGTGGGCCAAAGAGATTTTAGGTAAGAGTGGTATTGATCTGACGATCTTTTCCGCACATTCTACTAGACATGCAGCTACATCATTAGCCAATTTTAAGGGAATTAACTTAGATACTATCACACGAACAGCGGGCTGGTCTGCAAGTTTTATAATACGCCTATTTTGCCCTTAGATTCACAGGAGTTCGCACTCTCAATACTAAATTATATTTCACTGCACTTGTTCGAAGATATTTTCATTTGTAGTACCGCAACTTGTTGCCAGGTGACGCCACTTTTCAGAGATAGATCCGAAAAAAGACTCTTTTCTCTGTTTTCTCCTTACTTTTCTTTCCTCTTTTCCCTTCTTCGCTCCATCTCTTACCCCTACTCCTCCAGTCACTCTGGGCTACTGCCCTCTCTACTTCATTCGTTTCTTGGCGCTCGGTGACGACACATCGTGAACATGGAGCAGGAGAGAACAAGACTTCACGTTGCAAGGTTAAAAGAGAAGAAAGAGAAGGAATTAAGAGAGACAGAACAGCGAATGAACGATCTTTTAGGAGAACTGAAGATGATGGAGCAAATACCGGTCGACGAGGCTTTGACATATGAAGGTATAATAAGAAAGAGAATAGACCATTTCTCGATGCTAAGTCGAGGACAAAAGAAAATGGCCGATTCTCGATTCCAAGTCGAGAACAAAGGCAAATGGAAAATTTATATTTTTTTCTCTTTTCTTTCGCAAAAATGGCCGATTTTCGATTCCAAGTCGAAAACACCGATAAAAGAAAATTGTTGATCTCTGTTGCAGAGATTCTTGACGCTCAAAAGGAGAACGAAATGGAGGATGGAGAGGTTAAGGAAGAAGAAAATATCGAGGAAGAAACAAAGGAATTTTTGGGAGATAATCCATCTGAAGTAGCTCAAAAGAAGCTTGTTTTAATAAAAACAGTAGCTGACAGAGTTAAAGTCTGGTCAAGAAAGGGTTTGACAGATAAGGATGAGAAACAAAAACTCTTAACGGCAATTCCTAGAAAAAATGATGAAATAAATTTAGAAGCCCCAAAATTAAATGAGGAGATTTCGGTTAGTCTAACCCAGAAAGCCCTAATGAAAGATGGATTTTTTAAGGAATATCAAGACCTTTCAGGCGCGGCTTTGTCAGCAGCTTCAATGACCTTAAGCAGGATTTTAAATGATAAAAAGAAACCATTGGAAAGAGAATCTCTTTTGGAGAATTTGGGCAGTACAGTTAGACTCCTATGTGAACTGTTTTATCAATTAACTAATGCTAGAAAACTTTTTATATTGGGCCGATATAACGATAACATACAAAGAGTAGCCAAAAATACAGAGTCTACATCACTACTGTTTGGTAATGAATTTAAAACAATTTTAGAAAATGCTAAATCCATGGAAAAAGCTGTTAAAGATTTGAAACCAAAAAATAACAATTATAAAGCACCTCTAAATCAGAATAGTTATAATACAAATAACAATAACAACAATAACGCTTTAAACTGGAAAAGCTCCCCCTCCAACCGTGGGGGCAGGGGGGGCTACAAGAGTCAACAACCTTACAATCGCCCAGGCAACTCAGGATCATCCAATTCCAGCAGCTCTTCGAACCACAGGACGTATCCAGCAAGGAGGTTTTACACACAATCTCAACCTTACCAGCAGAGGAGACGATAAATCCAGTTGAAAATGTTGAGGTAAAAACAGCAGGAAGATTAAAATTCTTTATTAATAGATGGAGAGAAATTACTGATGATAAATTTGTTTTGTAAGCGATAACAGGTTATAAGATTCAAAGAGAATTAGATATAGCTATAAAAAAATTACTAACGTCAAATGCTATAGAAACATGTAAAGATGTTGAGGGACAATACTTATCTTCATTCTTTTTAGTTCCTAAACCAGATGGTTCATATAGATTTATTCTGAATTTAAAGAATTTCAAATCTTTTGTTAAAAGGGAGCATTTTAAAATTGAGGACATTTACTTACTAAATAAGGGTGATTTTATGTGTAGGTTAGACCTTAAAGAAGCATATTTTCTTATACCGATCCATGACGAATACAAAAAGTTTTTAAGATTCATACATAAACATCAGTTATACCAATTTAATGTTTTGCCTTTTGGCTTATCGTCAGCCCCTTTTGTGTTTACAAAGATAGGTAAACCAATTGTGAATTGGCTAAGAAAAAATGGAGTAAGAGTAGTTATTTATTTAGATGATTTTTTAATTTTAGGTAGATCTGAAGAGGAATGTAGTAAGAATACTAGGTTAACAATTTCTTTACTTACATACTTAGGTTTTATTATTAATTGGAAAAAGAGTGAGGCCGTTCCCAAACGTTTATGTAAATTTTTAGGCTTAAACATTAATTCAGCTGACATGACATTAGAATTACCACATGATAAACGC
>QLSS01000707.1:0-14466 GCA_024372645.1 Trichomalopsis sarcophagae | reverse complement strand
GTTAAAATTAAGATGATGATAGATATTTCATTAAATATGGAAAGAGTTAAGGTCAAGGTTATAGCTAGATGTATAGGTGTCTTGGTGGCAGCATGCCCAGCCGTAGCTTATGGATGGCTTTACTATAAACATTTAGAACTAATTAAAAGAGATGCTTTAAGATCTAATTGTAAAAATATGGACAAATGGATAACCTTATCTTTAGAAGCAAAAGAGGAGTTAAACTGGTGGCAATCACAGATATTAATTGTTAAAAATAAGATAAGATCAAGTAATTTTGATTTGGAGATATTCTCTGATGCTTCTACGACAGGCTGGGGAGCTATTTGTGGTAATAAAAAGGCCAATGGTTTTTGGAATAGGGAAGAAAGAGAAATGCACATCAATTTTTTAGAGATTAAAGCAGCCTTTTTGGCTTTAAAATGCTTCGCTGCCCATATTTTTAATAAACAAATACTATTAAGAATAGATAATATTACAGCATTAGCCTACATAAATAAGATGGGTGGTATTAAACATAAAGAGTTACATACTTTGACAAAGGAAATTTGGGAATGGTGTATTGAGAGAGAGATTTGGATTTTCGCTGAATACATTGCTTCGAAAGAAAATATTGCTGATGAGGGGTCTCGAATAACCAATGTTGACACAGAATGGGAGTTAGCTGATTATGCTTTTCAAAAAATAGTTAAAGAGTTTGGCTATCCTTCAATAGATTTATTTGCTTCACGTGTAAATAATAAGTGTAAGAGATATTGTTCTTGGGATAGAGACCCAGATGCTCAAGTAATAAACGCTTTTACAGTTTCTTGGAAAGAAGAATTTTGGTACGCTTTTCCTCCATTTGTATTAATATCTAGAGTGTTAAAGAAAATTAAAGAAGAATATTCGACAGGTATTTTAGTTGAACCTCTCTGGACAGTCCAACCTTGGTTTCCAGAATTCAAAGAACTCACCAGCAAATTAATCATTTTTGAACCATCATTTAATCTTTTGGCTTCACCTTGTAGAAAACTAACGCACCCACTGGCCTCGGACCTTACCCTGGTGGCAGGAGTGCTATCAGGCAGAGCTTTAAGAAAAAGAACCTAGAAAAAACCACAATAGATATCATGACATCTTCAATAACAGAAAGTACAACAAAACAATATAATACAAGTCTCCAATATTGGTGGAATTTTTGTAAAGACAAGGGACAAGACCCATATTATGCAGAAGAAGATATTGTTATTAACTGCCTGACAAAGAAGTTTAATGAAGGAGCAGCATACGGCACCCTGAACACACTCAGATCTGCTATATCCTTGATAAACCAACATGACAACTCAAATAGCTTATTAATTAATAGATTTTTTAAAGGCGTGTACAAACTAAGACCTCCGGCACCAAAATACTGCAGTACTTGGAACGTGGATGATGTTTTAGATATGTTAGAGACTTGGAGTCCATTAGAATCATTGGATCTACAGAATCTCACTTTAAAACTAGTTATGTTATTAGCACTAGGGTCTGCATTTAGAGTACAGTCACTCGCACTTATTAAATTAAACAATATAAAAAAGTTATCTAGCTGAATAGAAATAAGGATTTTAGATCTCATAAAAACTTCAAAACCTGGAGCGGCACAGCCATATGCCTTTTTTCTTTTCTTCGCAGAAAAGACATCGCTGTGCACTGCAAGAACATTAATATATTACTTGCAAGCTACTAAAGATATTAGAGGTGATACACAAGAATTACTTATCTCTTTCAAGAGACCATACAAGAAGATATGTTCTCAAAGTATTAGTAGATGGCTCAAGACAGTCATGAGAAAAGCTGGTATAGCAGAAGAATTTACAGCCCATAGCACGAGACATGCATCCACATCTAAAGCTGTAAATCAAGGATTAGATATAAGCACTATTAAGAGTGCAGCCACCTGGTCAGAAAAGTCCAAAGTTTTTAGTAAATTTTATAATAGACCAATTAAGGGTAATGAAAAAAATTTTGCTGAGACTGTTTTTTCATAATAATTTTTGTTTAAGAAGACTTTAGATATATACTTAAGAAAGAAATGTTATAATAAAGTTTAAGTAGCATTATAATAGTTATAAAAAAGAAGCTTAAAAGCTGATTGAACTAAAGATGTTAGTTATAAGATATTACATTATTCGATAAAGTTTTAATGAGTTGTAATCTAAATAAAGATTTTGAAATAAAATACTTTTTCCCCACACCACGCGTAAAGTGCGTACTGTGCTCCCCCCTAGCGGGCAGTAAAGTAGCCAATGGACACCCTAGGTAATACTTTACAGCGAGTTAATTTCTAACCTCGCACTTATCTATGTTGACGTATTCATAGACTAAAGCGGCTCACTATAAAAACATACATCGCACAGATAATTTGGTTATACTAATAATTGGTATTGTCCAGCTACAGAAAAAAAGTTTTTCACTTAAAAAATAGGAAGTGTACATTATCACGAGACTCAAGATATAATTACTCACTATAATGTCTTCAGGAGAGTCCTCTGATGAGGAAAATTTTGATAACGAATTGCTCATTCGCAATTTTGAAAAAGAGGCACAATTGCTCGTCGATAATTTGTTGCCTCAAAAATCAAAAGAAAAATACATCAAAACTTATGATGATTTTATGTCTTGGAAAGAAGCCAACGGCGCATCATTCAGTGAATGTGTAATGCTAGTATACTTTGAAGAATTGTCTAAAAGATTAAAACCTCCATCCTTGTGGAGTATATGGTCCAAACTAAGAGCGACACTTAGTGTCAAAGAAAATGTTGATCTGAGTGCATATAAAAAGCTAAAAAACTACCTATCGAATAAAAACAAAGGATACAAACCGAAAAAATCGAAGACTTTATCGTTATCACAAATTGACAAATTCCTCGAGGTTGCTGGAGATGACATCTACTTAGTTGCAAAAGTTTGCATTTATTAATTTTATCAACTTTAAAACTTGCATTGCATATTTCCTATATTTATGATAACTACTTCTAATCATTTCAGTCAATTCTGGTTGTTGGTTTTTTTGGCTGCCTGAGATGTCAAGAAATACTCAACTTAAAGTTGAATAATTTTGATGATACTGGAAAATGCTTTGTAGTCACAATTGAGGAGACAAAAACTGATATTTCTAGAAATTTTGTAATTTCTGATAAGTATTACAATATTGTAAAAAAATATAGGTTATTGAGGCCTAATGATATGAAAGATTCTGACAGATTTTTCGTTAATTACCAAAGAGGAAAATGCACAAAGCAGTTTATTGGAAAAAATAAGATTAGCGAAATACCTAGTATGATTGCATCCTTTTTGCAACTCTCAGAACCAGAAAAGTATACTGGCCACTGCTACAGACGCAGTTCAGCAACGGCTTTATCCAACGCAGGTGGAAACTTGCTTTTACTAAAACAGCACGGTGGGTGGAAATCTGACTCCGTAGCTCAAGGCTACGTAGACTTCTCTACAGCGAGTAAAACTAAAATTTTTAATATGATATCTAACGCAAGAAATGTCACTCATTTTTCAAACCATCCACCAATCAATGTTGTTTCTTCTTTAAATGTAAATGAAGTATCAAACAGCAAAAACGGGAATATGCCTGTTGATCTTTTATGTGCACCATCTACCTCCAAAAATCAAACTGCAACAAATTACACACATTCAGATACAAATGAAAATATTCCACCAAATATAATAGTTGACAACACTCATTCCCAGGACAACAATCTAAATTTATTAGAAAATACAAATCAGAATCCAGATGAGCAATTAAAACGTAATAGATGTGAAAGCAATCCTAAGCATGACGAGCCTCATCCCAAAAAAATAAAATCAAACGCAATGCCAAAAACTAATTCAGAACCAGTCGTTCAATATTGTGAAATACAAAATGTTTATATTTACAACAATTATTACTGTTCATGCTACAAGGATAGATACTCGCTTCGCTCGGGCGGCAACTTCACACAGTGCGTACATTGCTCACTGTACTCCCTTGGTGCATAATGTACTATTGTGTTCTCTAAACATCTACAAATGAAAATATCTTCGAACAAGTGCAGTGAAATATAATTGATAGTTAAACGAACTTGCAAAGTGAAGTTCGATCACAATTATATGAACAAGCTTCTTCGAAGATATTTGAGTCCCACCCATTATTTCAAAATAGTAGTGAATTATAGGTGTAAGGACCCAACCCTGGAATTGACCTCGCGCTTCTCTAAACTCAATGAAGTAGAGAGGGCAGTAGCCCAGAGTGACTGGAGGAGTAGGGGTAAGAGATGGAGCGAAGAAGGGAAAAGAGGAAAGAAAAGTAAGGAGAAAACAGAGAAAAGAGTCTTTTTTCGGATCTATCTCTGAAAAGTGGCGTCACCTGGCACCAAGTTGCGGTACTACAAATGAAAATATCTTCGAACAAGCTTGTTCATATAATTGTGATCGAACTTCACTTTGCAAGTTCGTTTAATCATCAAGAATTAGTAATAGTAAAGTAGAATCAACTATATAGAAAAAAAAAAAAATAAAATGGAGTAAGAAAAAACATAAATTAATGTTATTTTAATACATTTTGTACCAGTTTTCTTTTATCGTATTAAAAGTTATGCATTTCAAAAACACTGTTGTACAACTACTACATGGTAATATTGAGAACTAGATGAAATATAATTGTACGATCAAACAAACGGACCTTGTAAAGTTCGATGGTAATTTGTTGACGAAGTTCCTGGATAGATATTCAAAGACTTTAAATTAAATTAAACCCAACCAAGACGAAAGAAAGAAAGAATCCAGAAACTTCGACGCTTAACGTACGCGAGAAGTAACTCAAAACCAAAACAAAACTTCTCCTCCCTCGGCTGAAGGCGCGCGTATACAGTCGACGCTGCAGTTTAGCCGTTGACCGTAAGCTAGACCCATAAGGCCTAATGAGTAAGAGAGAGAGAAAACGCGGCTAAACTGAAGTGCAAAGGAGAAGTAAAGACCCTGTGTGGGAGAAAGCTATCACGCTCTCTTCAAACTCTGCCTCCCCCAATCTTCACTCCTGTGTGTGCGCTCCTAGAGACAGGACGCTTTCTCTCCGAGTTTTTTTTACATTGAGTAGACCGAATATAGAAAAGGCACATTATTTTCTTTTAAAGTTAAAAGATTTAGTTGGTTGATATTTTTCTTTAAGTTTAGTATTGAATTGTTAATTGTCTCACGTCAACGACTGTATTGAATTTCACTGTACGTCACGTTAATCAAGCAAAGGAGAATAAATAAAATTTAGAAGAGAACCCAGCGCAGTTATACTTTTGGTTGTTACCGCTACCTCATTGATTTGGGCTTTCCAGTTATCCATCAAACACGAGTAAGTTATTTTCCTTAATGATCTAAAGTTAAAATTTACAAAACCAAACAATTCTGGCGCGACATATTAGTGATTTCAATAATCTTTTCCGTATGGGAGAGTAACTGACCGCCCACGTTTATGTTAATAATTGTTTGTTAGTTCGGTAAGCTCAGAATACCCTAACAAAACTGGGGGTTCGTCCGGGATCTGATCAGCTTTTGTCAGACGCGGAATTGTTTGCTTTTTACATATCAAAAATAAAATTTGTGTGATTGAGTGGATGACTAAAAGAAAGTCCCATACAAGTGCGCGTAAAAAGGGGAAATTATTATAAAGTGCGTGAACAAAGAATCAGGGTCGAGAGCACAAAGAACGCACAGTCGTAGATAAAATTTGAAACTCGAGTCGCGCGTGCACACACACAAAGACGCCGTGACGTCAGTGCAACTACACATCGGGTGAGACGCGCAGAAACGCCCGTAATTTTAAAACGAATTTAGAATCTTATTGTGGCTTTTACAATTAACAAGTTCGGACAGTTCACTAGCAATAAAAATTATTGAGACCCAGTGAATGTTAAAAGAGGTACCCAAATAAAACAAAACGCAATAATTTACATCTTTTTTTTTACACCAATATTATTTTTTTTTTTACACATCTAACGCACAAGCAGTTTGACGCATCCTGCCAAATTCACACAAAACCACAGAACAAATTCTCAAACAAAGCACATATATAAAATTCACTAAATTACATTAAATTTAACTCAAATCACACATAAAAGATAAATGCTCAAAATTTGTACGCGGAGTGACACTAAATTTTAATTTTAAAAGAGATTCGCACCATATTTTAGTCGCACACACTCAGTTTTAAATACACAGCTCCATATTTTATATAATTTTCACCCCAACATGATTCACTTTGACACTGTCCTAATAAATTTGCACACAGAGTATTACAACTAATCTTGAAACACAAGTACACTGACACATCCAATAATACACATAGGGGTGGGCCCGTTAGAACCTTGCGCAGTTCGTGCCCCAGAAAGACTCCAAGAACCAAAAGCAATCTGGTCGACAAATAGCACTAGAGTGCACTGGCAAGTGATCGCCAGGAGTCGAGCCAGGGCCTTGACGAGGCTGCTGTGTATAGTGGTGATCTTCGGGTTTTACAGCAGAAAATCCAGGTTCCGGCACGCAAAATAACCACTTCTGGTGCCGACACATCAATTAGAACCTATAAATATTGAAGAATTATTACTCTTATGTATATGCATGTTTTAAATAATTAGTATCATATTTTGCCCCACTGGTTTAAGACACGCCAAAGCTCTACATAAGAAAAGTCATTTTTGTGTGAATTTATTTGGATGAGTTTGCGCAAAACACGTCAATTAATAAAAGAACCAATAGTCAATCATTGTTTAAAGTGAGAGACGATAAAATTCCATCAAAGAATCATTAAAATCATTTAGTTAGAACCGGACGTGGACACACAGTGTTTAACCTAATTCTGTGTCAAAGTATTTTTGGCCAAAACTATAAATATTGAAAATTTCAAGTAAAGTAAAGTAGAATCCGAGGGTTTGGGTTAAAGTACATCTATTTATCATAAAAAGACCCAATAAATATTAATAATAACTAACAAAAAGCGACAATTGACCTCCGGACGCGACAATTTTTCAATACAGGCAGTACTTAGAAAATTACTTATCAGTTTTATTCCACAAAAAGCATTGACAATTAATGAGGAGGAAGCGTAAACGTCAAAATTATAAAGTTTTACATTATTATTGCAAAGCATAGGAGAATTTTTGAACATCAAGACACGGGTCTGATTAAATAACATAATATTGAGACAAGTTTTGTATTATTGAAAGTGAATCTAATATTTTATTGATTTTGCAAAGCACCCTGGACGCGAACAATGATTTATTATCTATGAATTAATGAATTATTACAAAATATTGATTTAATTAAAGGTCAGAGAGTGAGAGTAAAGAAACGGTCCTAAACACACGAGGGGTAACTTGACTCACGCAATTTTCTTTTCACATCTTTCCCAACATTCGACTCTAGCACGCAGTTAATCTATAAGAGACAAATTATTGTTAATTGGAGAAAAGAGAGAGTAAGTGACAAAGTATCTGCTTACACAAAACGTACCTATGACTCATGCAGACTCAGCACTGTCCTCCTTGATCTTGAGGATGTTTAAAAAAAATTCAAGCTGCTGCTGACTGCCACAAAAGCTGAAAAGAAAGACAAAACAATTTTACACAAAGCAACAATTCTCAAGTTGCACGTGGCGAAATATAATATTTATTTGGTGCAGAAGGAAAACTTATCTGAATCAGCTGATAGAGTTGCAACCACAGCATTGGGGATAATCCTGGGCCCGAACCTTGACCTTTTCAGCAACACGGTGACGGCACACATGCACCTTTTTGATTGAAGTAGCACGAAACAGCACGCACGGTTCACGATTATTTAACTATTAGCAACAAATTGACGACGAAAACACACGCGACGCGACACGAGGTAGACAGCTGACGCAAGCAGACTCGACTAGGGAGTTTGACTATAGTGCGAAGTAAGGCGCGAAGCGGTGCCACACCCAGCTGAGTAACTAGGCGCGAGAACGAGCGGACGCCATCTTGGGAGCGGTCGAACGCGCGCGCGGGATTTGAATTTGAGAATATGCACTGAAGCATTCCGAGAGTATACACGGACGATAATTAATTAACTAAACTACTAAAAATTATTGACATTCAATTTGGAGAATTATTAATAATATAAAAGCACGTTTATGCGAATTTTGTTTTTTTTATATATACGCAAAATTTCGAAACAGATGGAAATTATAAGTTGATCGTTTGCCCAAAAATCTTGCATTTATTGCCAATTAACAAATTCCATTATTAATTAATTACTAACAAATTAACTTCAAAATCGAGATTTAAAAAAGAAAAAAAAATTTTTTTTATTTTTCCTTTTTACAAAATTAGTAACTGGTTATTTCACGTGGTTTAACATGTGAATTAAAACATTTTTGAAATTTTTTTTTTTGGAAATTCACACAGATAAGAATTTGGTTTAAGAAGAAATAGACAAAATTCAAGAATATCGTGCATCAACAGTGTTATAGATTATTGAATTTTTCTTTAGAAATATTTAGAAGGACGAGTAATTTATTTAGAAGACAAGTGACCTATCCAAGATGCCTGATGAAAATAGTGCGGGTGATCAGACGGCTGTCGCGTTAGCCACCACAATGGCTAATAGTTTTGCGCTCATGAATTGCATAAGCGGTATACCAAGTTTCGATGGGAGACACACTAAGTTGCGAGACTACATCCAAGATTTGAAAAATGCAAATGAATTAGTCACCAATGACATCAGACCACAGTTTATGCGGAACGTGCTACAGAAGATAACCGGACCAGCAAAGAAAAGTCTCAACAATAAGACTATAACAACAATAGAAGAATTAATTAAGCATCTGAAACAAAGGTTTGGTCCAGGAAGAGACTTCAGTTATTACAACACACGCATACAAAAGCTGAGAATGAGACAAGGCGACTCAGATGGAGATTTCTATGACGAATTGAATGTACTATTGAGCAGTGCCAGAAATGCCCTAAAAGAAGAAAAAGGAGAAGAAAGTCTTGATAAAATGATGGAACCACTAGAAATGCTAGCAGTTGATATATACATAAAGGGGTTGCCAGCAAATTTGTCTGAACGAGTCGATATAATTAGACCGAAAAATCTACAAGAAGCATACGAAGAAGCAGTACGACTAGAATCACGCATGGAAGCAAGGATCATACCAGATTCAAGACCTCGAATAACTAGAAATTATTATAATGGACACAACTCCTATAATAATCGATATGGAAATGGAGGTGGATACAATAGTAGGGGACAAGAAGGATATAGAAGCCAGAATAGATATGACGAGCGAAATGACAGAGAACAGAACTACATAGGTTATGTAAATGAACAGGAAGATTATGTGGGGTACGTGAGCCAACCCGAGCAAAGAGAACATCCAAATAACTACGGCAGAAATAATTACTACCAAAACAACTATAATCGTAACGAATATCAAAGAAACAACGGTAACTATAACAATTATGGCAGAGGAGGATATCAACGGGGGTACAACAATAGTAATCGACGAGGAGGAAGCAATTGGCAGTCATGGAACAGAAATAATGGACAAGGAAATCAAAGACAAATTTTTAACCATGAAAACGGTCGTCGCGAAGATTATCAACCCAACGGTCCAGACAGACGAGAAAGTTATAATAATTATTCAAATAATTGGAGAGGCGGCAACGAAAGAAACTATCAACAAAATGAAAACAATAGAGAGAATTTAAACTCTCAAGGGGCTCGTCATGGAGAAAGAATGACGAGCCAGGAACAAAATCAGAGTCAGAGACAACAGCAGGACCCAGATCAACACAAATACCAACAACAGATGCAGAACTACAATCAAGAGAAACAAAACCCGAATCAGAACAGCCAGAACAAGTACGGAGCACAGAGAGCACCGGTGATGACAATCCTAACAAAACAGCCCGAATTTCAAGAATGTGTTCAGCCAACTGCACGGGACCTGAAGAGTTTAATTGGGAAAATGATGAACCGACATCAGTGAAAATACGAGTGCCAGAAGGGACCACTAAACCATGGATGAACTTCATGATAGACAACGGAGCAACGGTAAATTTAGTGAAATTAGGGTTCATAGACGACAACATGCCGATAAACATGCAAGATGTACGATGGCTTGGAGGAATTACTGCAGAAACAGTGCCAACTCTAGGATCTGTTTATCTACTCATCAAAAATAGCCCAGTAAAATTTCACATAGCTAGAGACGACTTTCCAACACCACACGATGGATTACTAGGAAGAAACTACTTAAAGAAAGAAGAAGCTGTCATCTCTTATCACAATAACGCTCTGATGGTGAGCGGAGATGTAATGCACCCAATGCCATTTTTAGGGCGAGAAAAGGAATACAGAGAGCAAAGAAAGAGAGCACACAACCCCTACAAATCTAGCGATATATTACAAGTTGAGGAGAGAAATAGTAACGAAGAATCATTCAACATGAACGCTTCAAAGAACGCAGACGTACCCATGAAAACAAAACACATCATAAAAGCCAGAACGAGACAAGTCGTCAGAATCAATTTAATCAAAACTGAATTGAAAGAAGGATATATACCCAGAATTGACGTAGGAAACAAAGACGTGTTCCTGGGAGAAGGAGTAGTAGTTAATGATAACAACACATGCAAAATGCTAGCAATAAATACAAGTGAACTGGATGTCACCATAGAAGTTGATGCCAAAGAACTCATACCATTCGAAACTGAACCAGAATTTTTAGAAGAGACAGATAGCGATTTTAACGGCGAAATTATAGTCGACAAAATTAAGCGATTAGAGAAAGTGAAGGAAGCCATTAGAAGAAACCACCTGAATAAAGAAGAACTAAGAATTGTAGACCGTATAATAGAAGATTATTTAAATAGATTTCTGTTGCCTGGAGATAAATTACCATGCACAGACATGATTCAGCACCACATCCATCTAGAAGACAACATGCCAATAAACACAAAACAGTACAGACATCCACCGAAACACAAGCAAGTGGTTAGAGAGAATGTAGAAAAGAAGTTACGAGACAAGATCATCAGAGATTCAAATTCGCCATGCAACTCGCCAATATGGATAGTACCAAAGAAGCTTGATAGTCACGGAAATCCAAGATGGAGAATGGTGATTGATTTCCGAGAACTTAACAAGAAGACAATCAGAGATGCTTACCCTCTACCAAACATTGCCGATATAATGGATCAATTGGGAGGAGCCACATATTTTTCCATCTTTGATCTTGCAAGCGGTTTTCAACAAATACCAATGGCCCCAGAAGATTGTTACAAAACGGCTTTCACAACTATAAATGGACACTACGAATATACCAGAATGCCTGAAGGATTAAAAAATGCAACAGCTACATTCCAACGACTAATGGAGAAAGTACTCAGAGGTTTGCAAAACATAGAGATGTTAGTCTATTTAGACGACATAATAGTGTATAGTAAAGATCTTCAAGAACACGAACAAAGAATCAGAAATCTTATGGAGAGACTCAGACATGCAAAATTAGTATTGCAACCAGACAAAATAGAATTCTTTAGAAGGGAAGTCGGTTTTCTAGGACACATCATAAGCGCCAGAGGCATAGAGCCTAACCCAGAGAAAGTAGTCGCCATCGCAAAACTTGCAACACCCAAAAATGCGAAAAATGTGAGAGAAGTACTCGGTATGTTTGGTTACTACAGAAAATATATAAAAGACTTTGCAAAAATAGCAAAACCTCTCAACGACTTATTAAAGAAAAATGTGAAATTTGAATGGACAGAAGAGTGTGAAAATAGTTATCAACAACTAAAAGAATGTTTAATGAAAGAACCAATTCTACAATTTCCGGACTTTGATAGAGAATTTACATTAACTACAGACGCTTCTGATTACGCCATCGGCGCTGTACTTAGTCAAGAGAAAGACGGATTTGATCATCCAGTACAATATCTATCCAGAGCGCTCAACAAAGCTGAAAGAAATTACTCGACCACAGAAAAAGAATGTCTCGCAGTGTTATATGCCTTGCACCAATTTAGACCATATTTGTATTTATTAGAATTATGTAGAAAATTCACGCTAGTAAGCGATCATGAACCGCTGAACTGGATGCATAGCAGAAAAGATCCAGGACAAAGACTAATGAGATGGATGTTCAGATTCACCGGATACGAATATACCTTTAAATATAAACCAGGTAAATTAAACAAAAACGCTGATGCGCTATCGCGAAACCCACCAGAAATGACTGAAGAAGAAATTAATAAAAATCTACCTAGCATAAAAGTCATGGTGATAGAGGAAAAACAAAAGAAACAAGAGAAATCATCAGGAAGTATAACAACAGCATCCAAAACAATAATGCAACCACGAACTAGAATACAGTCAACGGGTGACATAGTAAATAAACCTAGAGGACGAGGGAGACCAATAGGCTCCAAAACTAATAAAGAAGCACCTAAACTGGATCACAGCATAATAGCACAAAGAACTAGAGCAAAACGCACGCAAACACAAAGTTCAGTAGGGCAGTATATTAAACAGCGAGCAATACCAAAAGCTCCCAAAACGGCCATATTGGAAAGTAAAACAAAAACAGAAAAAGCAGTAGAGACGGAAGCATCAACATCTAAAACCACTATCGTAAAACAAAGAGAAGTTTCTGAAAGTTCAACTGATGCAGACTCAGATACATCAATGACAGTCAACCCATCCAGAAGATCTTGGCTATCATCCACAGCCAATGAAGACAGTGATTTGGACAAACCTCCAATACCTGATCCCAGGTACAGTGGACTGCTACAAGAAGACTCAGAAACAACAGAAGGAGAAACACAAGACGAAGAAATGTTTTCTTCAGGAGAAAGCCAAGACAAAACCATAAGCAACATTGCCATAGAAGTGAGTGCAGCAGAAACGTCCCAAAACGAACAAAATACCGAAGAAGAGTCAATAGATAATCTATCTATCAAAACAACTTTGACGAGAAAAGAGGTAGAAGAAGCAAGTAAAAGGTTTGAAGAAAGCTTAAAAAGACATGAAATGGATAGAAGCACCAATACAACTGAATCAGACACGGAAATAGGGATACAATTGAACATACCATCGCACTTCTCAGATGATGATCATGTGCCAAATGAAGTGCGCGAAGCAATTTACACATCAGATCCACGATTTTACACAGACGAAGAAGCGGATGTGGATGATGTACTAAGAGAGAGTGTCCAAAAATTAATAAAACGAGCACAACAAAAACTACAAGAGACATCAAACAAAGATGATACAGGAAACGAATCAGACGTCGAAAGTGTAACTGACATAATAAGACCACCACCAAGAAGAACACTCTCAGTAACGCCAACAATAAATAGCGACAGCCCTACAGCCAACAGCACGCCGAGAGGTAAAATCAGAAATCGCAAGAAACTAGGAGTGTTAAGTGAAATAGAGGCAGAAGAAGGATCAATAATAGATATAAGATTCTCAAAACCACCTGAAGTAACAATGCCTTTTCTCCTACCCACACCACCAGACATGGAACCACTAAACAAAGATCACATTGCAGCAAGAAACAATCATGAATCGGAAGATGCCAAAACACATATAACCAAGGAATTCAAGAAAATCCCTGACAACATAATCACCATAAGAGAATGTCTTACGCATAAAAGAGACAACATTGTTCACTTCCTATCAGCAGACTGTGACAACACGTGGTCCGTAACTAGACTACTAGTAGAGATTGGAGCCATAGACTTAACAAAAATCAAGAGTAGGAAACCAAAAATAGGACAAGTGCTAACGACACCATTCAAAAAACACCACGTATTCACAGTAATAATAAAAGACAGATATTTCAATGTAATCAAAATGGAAGATCTGAATAAAGCGCTCCAGAATTTAAAAGAAACACTTGTCAACAAAAAAATCAAAAGCTTCCGAGTGGCCAGAAAAGGAGACATATTGGACCAATTGGACTCACCAGCCATCTTAGAGATGATTTACAACCATTTTCACCAAAGCGGCATAAGAGTGACAATGTGCTACGGGAAAGCGGAAGTACCAGCCGAAAAACACAGAAAAGAAATAATAAGCCACCTACACGACAGCCTGACCGGAGGACACAAAGGAATTAATCAAACCTATAAAAAAATAAGGGAACGATATTATTGGCCAGGAATGAGAAATGATGTTCAAGACTATATCCGAAGATGTGCAAGCTGCCAAGAACAGAAAATAGAGAGATTCAAGACAAGAGAGCCAATGATAATCACGGATACTCCAATAGAAGCATTTGACAAAGTCTCAATCGACACAGTTGGAAAGCTCAAAATGACTCCAAGAGGCAACTGTCACCTCTTAACAATGCAATGTAACTTAACAAAATATCTAATAGCCATACCCATCAGGAACCTCAATGCTACCACAATAGCTGATGCACTAGCAAAGTAT
>QLSS01000706.1:29976-40904 GCA_024372645.1 Trichomalopsis sarcophagae | reverse complement strand
TATGTGAGTTAGCTTCTATTTTGCGTTTCTCTTACTTGTTTTTTTTTGTATGTATATATATATATATATATATATATATATATATATATATATTCCCTTTCCTTATTGCAGGTTCGACCAAGCTCCCGAATTCCTTATGAGCCTGGTAGGGTGTTAGTCCCTGTGCGGCCTCACCCAGATCCAGTTGATACTTGGGTCGGTATCACACCGCCTGCGTCGCCCTGGGGCGATCGGCCTTTGGCTCAGGAGCCTTCCAGCCCCACCTCTTCTGTGCCGGACGATCTATTGGGGAATGTGTTCCTGGATTCGGATGAGGACGGTGCTTCGGATGATGTTTCCGGAGGCGTTGCAGTTTCTGACTCCGGCGAGCTAACTGCCGCTCAGTCGACTTCCCCGGCTCTTCCGGCTGAGAACTCTGACGAAGCAGATGCTCTGCTTCGTGATTTGTTCACTTGTCCTATCTGTGACGATTTTATCTATCCGAACTTTCGGCAGTGCGATAACGGTCACGCCGTGTGTGATAGCTGCCTATCCCGCTGTAGGGTTTGCCCTGTGTGTCGGGGATCTGCTCCGGTCTGGAGGAACCGTCTGCTCCAAGGAATCGGGTCCAGAATGCGCTTCCCTTGCCGCCATCATCACTTAGGTTGCCCTGAGGTGCCAGCTGCCGATGCCTGGTCTAGTCATAGTGACTCCTGTTCTTATCATCCGCGGCCATTTTCGCCTGGGACCCGTCGATCTATCGACTGGCGCGCTTCCGAGGATTACGACGATCGTTATCCCGTTTTTCCGTAGTGATGTGTTTACAATGCTTTGGATTCTTGTGATCTGTATGTGATTAATATATATAGTTTAACTGGGATTTCTAGTGGTTGTTTATTTAAACCCTAGTCTTGATCCAAGCGTCATCTCCTACTAGTTTTCTTGTTAAGTCTTGTTTATTTATTAGTTTATATTAGTATTATTTTCCTATACTTGTTTTCCTGAGCTGCTCGAGCCTTGCTGCGCGCGGGGGTCGCTAGATGTTCGATTAAATGTTTCTTTATTTTATGCGGCGTCCGGGGGTCGCTAGATTTTAGAGCTTTTCTTACCGTTTATTCGTTATTGATTTAATGTAATTGTTTGTTAAATGTTACTCTTGTTTAATTTAAACGTTTCCGGTATTGTATTTATTTATTTTGCTATTCTTATATAGTGTTTTTATATTATTTTATTTCTAATTTTCCTGGATTATACCCTTTACCTGCAGTTTCATGTATATTTTTGTTGCAATTTCTTTTTGTTTTTTTTTCTTATTCTATACTTATATTGGTACCCTTCTCCTGTTCAATTTCCGGTATATATCGTTTGAGTTTATTTATATTTACTATCCGTGTTTTATCCCCTTTTTGTATCTTCGCGTTGTGTGTTGAGTAGTTAATAGCTATGATTTCGCACGGGCCCTTATATTCGGATTTAAATTGGCCGACTTTGGGCTTCTTGAGAACATACACCATTTCTCCTTCTCTAAAGTGTTGCACGTTTAATTTCCTGTCGTAGTAGTGTTTCGAGCGGTGTTTTGATTGTACTAGATTCATCGCTGCCATTGTTCTAAGTTGAGCGTAAGCTTCTGCTGTGTCAGCAAGATAGTCGTCGTACGTTTGTAAGTGCTCTCGTGGTGGGAAGCTTGACGGTGTGCGTGCCCGTGCGTGAGGATTACGGGTGGGCCGAAGTAGCAGATTAGTTTCTCTGTAAGTGCTCGCGTTACTTCCCGTGCTGTTGTGTGTCCGACTGGTACTAATATGCAAAACTTTGTAAAATTGTCTTGGATTGTTAATATGTATCGGTTTCCTCGTTCGGTTTGGGGCATTGGTCCGCAGAAATCGATCGATATTTTGTCAAATGGGTGCGATGGGGTGTCCGTGATAAGCATTGGTAGCTTTGTTTTTACCCGCACCAGTTTCTTTTCTTGGCACCCTGCGCATCCTCGAAAAAACTGTCTAACATCTGCTTGCATGTTTCGCCAATAGTATTCGCCGGCTATTCGGTTATATGTTTTGTTTGTTCCCTTATGGCCGCCAATTGATGACTCGTGATATTCTTTAATGAGTCTGTATCTGTCCTCGACCTTGGGTACTGGTAGGTTATTTTTAAACAGTACGATTGATATTGCTTTTCCTTTAAAGGTATTGTTACATTGCTCAATTACGTGTTCCCAGTCTGCGAGTGTGATTATTCCCAAATCTCTGATAAGGCCCAACGTTGTTATTCCGTATTTTTCAGTTAATGACTGCAGCGGTTTTACGCATCTAGCAATATCGGGCCTTAAGGGTTTGTCGTGTAGGTGTTTCTTTAAAATTATTCCGAACATGTACGTGTCCCTGTGTTTTGTTACGATGATTTCACCTACAAAACGTTGTGTTTCTAAGAGTTCTTCTGCGTGTATGTAGCGTCTTTCTATCAAAGCGTTTAGTACTTCTGTGTTGAGGATCATGTCTTCTGCTAAAATATAGGCTAGGTTGCATTTATGCGCGAACGGGTGGTCGTTCAGGCTCTGTACTCCAGTGAATAGCTACTTATCGTTAGGGTCTCTTTTCCACTCTGATGAATCTTGTTCTGGTCGCGCTTCGGCTATTAAGTAGCGTGCCATGGCTTCTCTTACGTGCGGGTTTCTTTGTAAGTTAGTGGGTTGTTCTTCCTGCTCTGATTCAGATTCTGATTCTTCGTCGGATTCGTCTTCTGTTATGACGTACGGAGTGAAGTGATTGCCCGCTAGATGTAAGTGTATAAATTCCTTGCCTTCATTTAGATCGAAGTGACAGTAATTGTTTCGGCTATTTGCTTGGAAGTGTACACACACGTTATATCCGAACTCTCTCGAGAATACGTATATGCAATCTGCGTCTCCGTACTCAACTTCTGATAGCAAGATGCGCCGTGCTTCTTCCGGATCACCACAGGTTTCCACATGTGGGCTGCACAACAGTTTGTATCTCAGTTGGCTTGGTGTGATTTGCAGATTTAAGATTTTTATTATCGAATTGAACAGGCAGTTTCCCGGTGGTTCCATGGGAATGTTTCTCTCATGCGTCAATCGTTTCGATGGCTCTGCGCAATCTTGACGCTGTGAGTACACGTAATACCGTCGGGCCATTGCATCTGAGTCAGTTCCCGTGTGTGGTGTCGGAGCTGGCTGAGCCCTGGGCGACGTGCCCTTAGTTGCCGTTGTTCGATCGGTCGCTGGTTGATCGGTAAACGAGTCCTCCCTTGGGTCTTCGGACCCGTCGCGGCTTCCTCCCATTATAGGACTAGTATTGTCGTGTTTTTTCTTGTTATGGAGGCTTACATTGATGTCTCCCCTGGACGTGTCTGAAGCGTTGTTTTCAGGCAAGGGTTCATTGTTGGCTTCATCGTCTATTCGCGGTGTAATATGATAGAAATCTTTCCTTGGTCTGTAGATTGGGAGAGTGCGTTTTGGAGTGCTAGGGTGACTGTTGTCTGGGGCTGCGGGAACGTGCGTGGTTAGAATCGGCTGTGGGGAGTCTATACTTTCGTATGGTGTTTCTGTGCTTGGATTTCTCTTGTTGTCTCTCATTCCGTCGGGCATCTCGTTGCCACTTTGCGCTCCGTTTTCCCATATTTTGATTAGGACTCCCGACTTATCTTGTCTACTTATCTCCTCTAAGTATACGGTGAGGAGGGTTCGAAATTTATTTCCCTTGCCGAACAATGTCTGTCGGAGGTTCGCTATTGGTGATTCTGCGCTCGTTGGTTTATTGCTGGGGGCTACGTTGCTCGCCTCGCTATTCGTATTCTGAGGAATTGGCCTTGATGTTTCATGGCTGTTGCTACCGTTTGGTACTCGCCTCGGTGTTAGTGGCTGTGATAAGTTGTGGCGATCCAGTGAATACTCTTTTCCCCTGAGGTTGTCTGGACTTTCTACCTCTTGTTCTCGCTCTCCTTGATTAGCTCTTAAGGGTTCATCTTCGGCGTCGCTTCCAAAGCTACCGTTGCTTTCTTCGCTGATTTCCATGTCATTCCTGTGAAATTTTGGCGGACTTCTGTTAAGGGTCTGCTTTCGTACGGGTCTTTTAGGGTCATTGTTGTAGTTCGTTCCCTGAGTTTGTGGTGTGCTTGCGGCTTGTACTCCGAGTCTCATATTTTCTTCCTTGCGGAGTTTTCTCAAGACATTGTCCGGGTCCGCCTGACTGAGAATCGGCTCGGATGTTTCACGTGCGTCGGGTAATTTGTAGCATGTAGGGTATATTTTCCCGGTTTTCTCGCCGTGTACCTTCTTATAGACTCTCTTTTTGCCAACTCTTGTTCCAGTTTTGGGTTGCCATTCGTCGTCTGAGGAGCTGTTTGGATCTGTGCTCTCGGTGTAAACTATGATTCATCTTTTTCTTTCTCTTGGGTTTCCAGAGTTTTCAAATTCTGTCGATATCCTCTCTCTGTCTGCAGTATCGGCCGATTCAGGGAGCTTTTTGGATTTGCCTCTTTTCTTTGTTGTTTTAAACCGTAATATCGTAGCGTCGTGCTCTTGTTTATCTGCCAACTAATACAGTTCTGATTTTGGCCTTTCTGGATTTTCTTCTCCTTCGTCGAGGATAGGGTTTCTAGAGAGTGCATCTGCGTTCCCATTGCGAACTCCGGGTCTGTACACTATATCAAATTCGTAGCCTCTGAGCTCTGCTTTTAATCTGTTGAATCTTAGATCAGGTTTTTTGGTGGTGAAAAAATGTTTCAGGGGCTCGTGATCTGTTACTACCGTGAATTTGCGTCCTGCGAGGTAGTGTCTAAATTGATCTTTTGCGAACACGACCACTAGCAACTCCCTGTCGTATGTGGAATATCTTAGCTCTGCTCCCTTGAGGACTGGTGATGCATAAGCGCAGGGCTGGTCGCGGCCTAACTGTCCTTGACTTAAAATGGCCCCTATGGCGTAATCGGATGCGTTGGTTATTACTAAGAAGGGCATAGTCAAGTCTGGTGCCTTCATGACTGGTTCCTCGCATAATGCCGTTCGTAGTTGGTCAAAGGCTTGCTGATGCTCTTCTTTCCACACAAAGGGCTCGTTTTTCCTCAACAGTCTAGATAGAATTGCTGCTGATTTCGCGAAGTCTTTGATAAAGCGCCTGTAGTAACCTGCGAGTCCTAAGAATTGTTTGACTTTCTTGGCGTTTGTTGGTATTGGAAATTTATTTACTGCTTTTATTTTCTTAGGATCTGCTTGAATTTTTCCGCCTCCAGCAATATGTCCTAAAAAGTGTGCCTCTCTCTGTAGGAATTGACACTTCATGGGCTCGATAGTCAAGTTGGCGTAGTCTAGTCTCTTCATCAAGCGACGGAACTTCTTACCGTGCTCTTCAAGATCCTTAGCGAAAACGATTATATCATCTAAATAGACATACAATTCTGTCCCTTGTAGGCCTGCAAGTGCTAAGTACATCAGGGACTGAAATATTGAAGGAGCGCCTTTGAGTCCCATGCCTAAACGTTTGTAGCAGTAATGGCCGAATGGTACAGTAAAGGCTGTTTTGTGGGCGTCTGCGGGATCCATTGGTATCTGGTAGAATCCGGTCCTCAGGTCAATGGCGGTTATGTACCTAGCTGAGGCGACGCTGTCAATAATGTCTGCTGTATTGGGTATCGAGTAGCTATTTCCTACCGTTACTTCGTTCAGCTTTCTAAAATCTGTTACTAGCCGCCATCTTTTTGTACCATCTGCTGCGGCTTTTTTTGGTATCACGTATGTAGGAGAGCTGTAGGGTGAATCTGTTGGTCGGATTATGTCGTCCTTTAGCAGTTGTTTTATCTGGCGCCCTAACTCCTCTTTCTCTTCCTGACTTGGTCGGTATCCTTTCGATTGTACTGGAACATTTGTAATAGTAGGTATCTTGTGTGACACCAGTGTTGTTGCCTTAAGTTTCTCTCCAGGTAGCCCAAAGATGTGTGGATTCTCCCGGATGATTTCCTTAATATGAGTTATTTCTTCCTCTGTTAAATCCTTAAGTGTCACTGGGTCAAGAAGTTCAAAAATTCTTTCGGCTCTACTCTTGCTTTCGTTAGAAAATATTGACAGTATATTGACGGTATCTCCAGATTCGCCTTCTTCTAGATTAAATTCTTCTCCTCCCTCCTTAATGGCTTCGCCGGCTTCCAGTGTTACCTCTGGTGGATTTAACTCTACCTCATATTCTGTAGTGTTAACGCATAAGGCGTGTATTTTACCTTCTTGGTTGATACTAATAAAATTTCCAAAGTATAATCCTTCTCCTAAATTTTGTAAAGGGGCAAATCCTACTTGCTCTGATTTATCGCTTGCTCTTGCGTAAATTACTTGTCTCGTACGTGCTGGTATAATAAATCTTTCGTCTTGAGCAAATGGTATAATCGTCTGTCCAAATTCTATACATCTCTCTGCAGCATTGACCTTTCCACCGTATTTTTAAAGTACGTCACATCCTAAGATTCCATCGGTATCAATGGGAAATTCGTCAGGAACCACGTGCACGTCGCACTCTAGTCCCTCTAAACTCATATTTGTCCTACCTAGGCTTAGGCACTCGCCCGGCGTGACTCCGTTAATGGCAATTACATTTTGTTTATCAATTATTGTACTATCAGTAACGTTACTTGCTTTAATCAACGTAACATCGGCTCCACTATCCGCATAGAAACGTGCTTTCCTTCCTTCTAACTTTTCGCTCGTAAGCTCTACGATCGGTGGTTTACGTCCCGCTGTAGTAAATCTTATTAAGTACTTTCGATTATTAACCTTCTCCTGCACATTGGCTTCCTTTTCCTGTTTCGACCGTTCTTTTAACTTATTAAATTGTACGGCTATCTCTTTTATTTGCTTTTTTGAATCTTCAATTTTCTCTTGCTTTTTATTGATTGGCCCCTCTATTTTATTTTCTTGTGTTTGCGTCGGTTTCGGATTCGGTGTTCTATTGCTTATTGATTGCTCGATACCCCCGACTGGTAACGAGCATCCTGGTAGTTTAAAGAATCTCTGGACTGATTTCTGGCGTTTCTGTTATCTTGTATGTTACGGTCATTGTTATGATTGCCGTTGTTCTGATCATTGTAACGGGTGCTATTATTGTAGCCTCTACCGTCGTTGCGCCTATTGTCAAATCCTCTGTCGTTTCGCCGATTATCAAAATCCCGGTTTTATCGACGATTTTCAAACCCACGATCATTACGCCTGTTGTCGTATCCCCCGTTTTCGCGCCGATTATAGTTTCGATTGTCGTCTCTGTCGTTGTTGTACCTATTATTATTGCTATAATTCCTGTCATTGTCTCGATTATTGTACCCATTATCGTTGTTATAGTTTCTATTACCGTCTTGATTATTGTACCCGTTACCGTTGTTATAGTTTCTATTGTCCCCACCGTTACGTTCCCCTGAATATCTGCGCACGTTGTTCTTTCGATAAGCGCCGTTTTGCTTTCCGTTATTTTCTTGGGGAGCGCTATTATTTTGCGTCCCGTTGTTTGCTTGCGGTGCAGGTATGACGTACGGCATCGGGGCTGGGGTGGGTATGGGGAAGGGGGTATATACTACTGGTTGAGCAGCAGCAACGGGTGCTGACGCTAGCTGTTCAAGTTTTTCTTTGCTGAGGCGTCCGTTGTTTATCGCGTTTTCTAACGAGAAGCATTCAACGTAGGTGTGGCCCGGTATGTTACAGTATCGACATTTATTTTCCTTGCAGTCTTTCTCTAAGGGGCCCTGTTTCCGACAATTGTTGCAAACGCTCATACCCGTAGTGTACCTGACAGCTTCGCTGGCTATTGGCGTGGCCTTCGGTTCATATGCTGCCTTTGCGATTTTCATAAGCTCGGCTATCCACGACGGAATTTTAGTGCTGTCTTCGCGAATTGGATCCGGTTGCTGACTGTATGCGCGGCGCGCGCTAGTACGGTGTTCGAATGCTACGGCCTCTGTAATGGCTTCTCTGAGACACAGTGGGTTTTTTGAACGAACTTGGTGTTGTAATTCCCCGTTTAAACCGAATAAAAATTGTTCGAGGGCCTCCTTATCGGCGTTATTTTTATAAGTAGCTCTCTCCTAGTCGCGCATGTCGCGTCATAGATGTTTAACAATCGGTTGTGCAATGTTTGAACGCGTAGTCCGTAGTCTCCGGCACTTTCTCCTGCATATTGGCGAATTACTTTAAGGTCAGCTAAAACTTTGTCCGCTCCGCCAACGCCGCTGTACTGCGTAGTTAAATCGGCTAGCAACCGCTCCACGGTGTTGTATTGCGTCAGGCGTGAAGTGTAGCTGTCAGCAGGAGTCCGGGCCGAATTCATGAATCACGTCGCGAACTGCGCGACAGAATAGTGCAAGCATGTCTGGATTTCCGTCGTAGTGAGGGATTGTGTTTAGTGCTTGGTGTAGCGAGAACATCCAGCCCCCGTCTCGAGAGCGGTCTCTGCTGTTGTACAGTTTGCGTGTGTCGAATTATTGAGTCAGAAGTCGGTTTTAAATTTAAATCCTCGTGTACCTTATCCTCCATGCGTTTTTTGAATTGTTCGTATTGTTCTATAAAATCGGAGTCTCCCGGTTGCACCGTAGGTTGTAGCTCTGTGTCAAGCTTGTCGAAGAAATTACCTATCGAAGGTAACACGTGATTTTTAGAATCGAGTACTTCGCCTAATATAATAGCGATCGGTTAAGACGTCTATCGGCGGGTAGCTGTTCAGTGAAGGTTAATCCTCGGTGTTCGATATAACGTACGTCGTCTGCGTTGTTTCTCGTGTCGATCCAGCTTATTCTGTCGTTTCGAGCTGAGGCAAGGATTGGTTTTTTGTCATCGGTGTCATTTACTGTGTCTAGCGCGACGGGGCTTCTAGAGCGATACTCATGTTACGCCGAATAGTTGGGTCTCGGTTTGTAACGCAGTCGTCTGGTATTCCTTCCTTGATATCGAGCATGAGTGGGTTATTTTCGTTAAATGTTTTACACTTGGGAATCGTTCCGTTATTATATATCGTGTGGAGGTTAGATTGTTGCGACGTTTTGTCATTTATTCCCGAAAGTTCTAATTTGCCTCGGACTTGCAGGTGTTCTTTCGCGATCTTTAGCAATTGTAATTTATCGGTTGGGATCAACTGTCCTTGTTGTAATATTCCCTGTATGTGACTTATCGCGGTGTCGATCATTCCCTTCGACGGATGCTCCATAGCCACGTTCGCGAGTTGCAACGCGATTGTTAGTCGGGTGTGCAGAAGGAGCGCCGGTTCTGCTGACGTCTCGAATTCTTGCAATCGTCTTTGAAACGTGTCGGGATCGTTAGCCTCGCGTATGAATGTGTTCTGTGTTTCGAGATCATTATTTTCGTTAAAGTTTGATATTTTATAATCAGACGGATTTGATTCTGCCATGTTTCGTATTTTGTCACGGTATCTAAGAACACGGAATTTTTTTTTTTTTTTTATACTTCGGAGCGGTTTAAGTTAGTTGTTAGTTATCCGAATTGGAAGAGTTCTCACTGGTGTTAATCCCAGGGTATAATTGTTAGTTTCTATTAATATTTACTTGACTTACCTTAAGGTGGCTGCGATGACGAGTACACAGGCAAAGTTCATCCTTCCTTCCTGTCTATTGGATTGGAATGGTAACCGAGTAATCTAGTTCTATCGCGTGTTGAAATACGCCCGTATAATTTGCGAACAAAACCCCACACCTAGCACCAGAAAATGTTACGTGTGAGGGTCGATAGTTTTGTTCTCCGTGAGGTGTTAAGCTCACGGTTGCTGCGAAATTATCGGGGTAATGAAAGAACACGAGGGATTATCGGTGAATGTGTCTATTTATTGATCGTGACTCACAATGAATTGATTGTATGAAAGGGAGAGAACGCGTGTTTAAGGTGATCTCGGAGAATGTGCGCTCTAAATGTACGATCCTATCTGTCGTCTCCGAGTCAAAAACTACCTGTCTAATGCTGGATCGTGGGTGGCGGAATCGGGGCGAGCGTCCGCATGCACCCCCTTTTATACAATCCTCGGGTGGCGTGATTCCTACCCGCGCGGTTGTCCGAAATCGTGGAAGGGAGGTTATGCTGAGTCGAAAGAAACGGGCTTCGGGGTGAGTCCGAGCTGTTGCTATGCGCGGATTTGGCGACTTATGCATCGATTGCATTATAACTAGCAACGCTATACACGTGTGAGTATTCACACGTGACACTACAAATTTATACAAAAACGAAGAAGATTAACTATACAAAAAATAATAATCAAACGCAACTTAAAAGAACCTAATTAAATCGTGAGCAATAGAACGTGAATGGATTTTAAGATTCGAGCTAACTGGATGAAGAGTTAGAGCGAAGTGACAACGCTTCGCACACTCGCTCCCCTGAAGACCTCAGAACCCGAGCCGCCGAAAATCCAGACCCGCTAAAACAAAGGCGCTTTCCCGAGGACTACCAAAGGGGCTTGAAGCAGTGCGCGCGCCTCTCTATATCTATAGCTAAAAACGTCTTCATATACCTGCGTAAACGCCTCCCACCACTCGACTCTCTGGCCCGGCAATCACAGCTCCGCCCTTTAGCCTCTCCGCACTGTAAGTGACCTTCCAAATCCGTGGAGTAAACTCCCTACTGAGGTCGTGGCAGTCTAGAAATGATTAAAAAACTACTTCTACACGTATTGGTCTGCATCCACGAATCGTCTTATCGATTCGCGCATATGAGAACCAGGTGACGGAGAAATATTAGAGAATTATTAATAAAAAATAAATACATCGCACTTGCTCTTAACCTTAGCAGCCCCCAATTACGTCCGGAACAGGAGCCTTGTATAAGAAGCAAAATTGAAAATTAATCTCGAAAAAACACCAAAATATCTAATCAATGCACTGAAATTCATTTACTAAAATACATACGCCGAGTATTATATATATATATATATATATATATATATATATATATATATATATAT
>QLSS01000706.1:0-17715 GCA_024372645.1 Trichomalopsis sarcophagae | reverse complement strand
GTTTTTCTACTCGAATTTCTACATTATCTATACTTACAGTGTAGTTAATGTCAAATAATAAATCAAATAAGTAATTCTGATTTTTTTCAGAATTTTTGACGCAAATTTTAAAAATTTTTACGTCATATTTAAAATTTGCGCAGTGCTGACACTACAAAATTTGAGGAAAAAAAATCGCGTCCGAGATACGGCGTTTCCGAAGCTGCGGCTCAGATACGGCGTTTCCGAAGCCTCGGCTGAGATACGGCGATCCCGAAGCCACCGCCGGGACACGGCGTTCTCGAAGCCGCGTCTGAGATACGGTGATCTTCTAGTCAGCCGTCGATATACAGTATGCGAAAGAGAGAGGGCATGTAGACGCGAGCGAGTGAGAGAGAGCGAGAGAGAGAGAACACGTGCAAGTAGAGAGAGAAGAAAGCGCGCGCAGAGTGGGGATGTCTCCGCTGAGCCGCCGTATGCGTGCGAGAGAGAATGCAAGAGACCGCAGGGTGGGGATGTCTCCGCTGAGTCGCCGTATGCGTGCGAGAGAGAAGGCAAGAGACGGCAGGGTGGGGATAGCCAGACATAACGGCGCCGTAACGCATTCCAACCAATTCACTCCGTCCCATAAGAAGTTATCACTTCAAAAACGACGTTAAATAAGAGTCAAAGGTCGTGATTCATTACTTTAATGTAAATTCTACAGATTAAGATGTGGGTCCTGAACATCAAATTTGTATCGATAGCGATTACAATTCCTTTTGAAGTACAATAACAACATATCACTCTAAAAGTAAAATTTTCTGCTTTTCTCGTTTCCGTAATTACGAAGTAGGATTCTTACGGGAAAAATCGAAGTTAACCTTGGAATGACATTGAACAGCAATCGTTTTCCAATCGAAGACCATTGTTGAACGTAAAATTTTCCGCTCTTTCCATTGCCGCTATAAAAAATAGGGTTTCCATTCCAGGAAGACGCTTTCAAGGTCAAATCTAAGGTCACCATTCGACTTCCTCCGCGAAATCCTACAATCTTGGTCTCTAGCATTTTTTCGATTAAGACCTTCCTTCACGAGACATTTGCGTGTATCGATTAAAATAGGAAATCCTGTATATGTGTGTGTGTGTTTGTGTGTGTATATATTTAAAAGTTGAATCAATATTTAAATAGCGAGTTTTTAGCTAGTTACTATAAAAGATAGTAAAAATTACTAGCATCCGAGTCTGTTACCAAATTATTATCCGAGATAGTAATTTTTACTGTCAAATTTTGCTCTGTGTAAAATAATGCAAAACAATATAATGTATTTATGAAATATACATATTTAAAATGTATATATACATATATGATCATCATCAAAATACAACTGAGCGAGCGTCAGCGAGCAAGGCATCTACTGCTGTTTACATAATTATTGAAGATCATTAGAAAAATGCACTACTTCAATTTTGAGTCATTTCATGAGGTAGATCCGTAGAAATACCGAAAAACGTCGTTTTTTATAAAACACGATAACTGAAGTAAAAAGACAATAATCAAGTTCAAATTTTAGAATTAGTTACTATTATACCGCATTATGATCTCTTTGTTTGTGCTGTTTACAAAGCCAGCTAATTTCGAAGATATTAAAGTTCAAAAATTTGGTTTTTCACCCTGTATACTCTGTTTAGCTGAAAACTGCATGATTTCTATCTTAGCTTCAATAATAGTACATGATTTAACAAGGGAGTAAAGTCGATGATTATTTCCGCAGGTGAAAGTTTACTGCCCCAGCGAAGTGAGTTAGCACGTGTTAATAGTGTATTGTACAACCATTGTATTGTGCCGTAGCCAAATATCTATTTGTGTAACTAATAACTATTATACGTATGTATTCATGCATATCTCAAGATGTAATCTGCAGATTTGGTCCAGATGTAAGGGATGCTGCAAATAATTTTTTGTGTTAATATGCTCTTTTTTTCTAAAGCCGTCTATTTGTGAATATGAGATGACGAATGCTGTATGTATTCATGCATATCACAAGATGTAATCCGCAGATTTGGTCCAGATAAAAAGGATGCTGCGAATAACTATTTGTACAGATAAAAATAATAAAAATATACATTCCTATTATAAAACATTTTCAAAAACCATATCAAAAGATGTAATATGCAGTTTTTGTCGACATAAAAATGATGCTGCAAAAAACTATTTGTACAGATATGTTTTTTTTTTAAGCTATGTGTTTGTGAATATAAAATAACAAATACTTAATTATTCACGCATATCACAAAGCTTTATCGTGTATGGTATCCAGGTGCATGAGGTTGCCGATGACAGGGTCTTGTTGATACGCTCCATAGCTTTTGATATCTAAAATCACTTTTTACACTTGTACAATGAAAGGTATGGAATGCACTACCTCGATCGCGTCATTCTCGACCTCATGTACCTGAACAGTAAATATAACTGATTTGAACATTTTTGCACCAAGAAGTACGATGCACATTACCTAACTTCGTCATCGGTCACCCTAAACTGCATTTATGGCCGATATTGGCACCTAGACACCGAGCGTGACTGGCTACCGTGAAACGATATTTGCGTGTATGCACAAAAAGTCACGAAATCTACTTCCTGGGACCCATCATCAGTTACCCCGAATTAACAGAAAGTTTGTACAGTGACAGTGCGGCAGCTGTTTAAAAACATAACCTTAAATTGAAGCAGACAATATAAACACATTTACTCTGCGCAGCTTATAGAAAATTGTGGGAAAGCGATATCCAACTCTATTACATATAACAGCTAGTGTGGCCAACTTGGTGGTCCTATCACTTTTGGGATAGAACGCCAACTTCGCCACTGCGCCACTTGACTTTTCATTTTTTTTGCATTCGAAATACAAAGTACCTCGTGCCGAATTTGCGAAGCTTTAGCTCCTCTAATAGACCACCACTCTAATGGTGGACCACCCTAATAGACCACCACTCCTTAAGAGACTAATTAAAAGAAAATTTAGTAAAGCGCGTGCTCTAACCACTGAGCCAACGACGCACTATACGACTAGCTAAAATGTTTCAAAGGTTCTAACATTGCCTGTTGAGAGCGCTATTTAATTAATATGGCGAATACAATATACTATTTTAATTATTTCTTATGGTTGTATACTATGACAAAATTATAAATTGTTCTTATAAATGTACAAAAAACATTTTTTTATAGCTGTCTTACCATGCATGGTTAAACAAAATTTTGGTTATATTGTGTATACCAGTAGTATCCAAGGCAAGGTAGCTATTCCGTTTCGATCAGCATATGCAGCTTCAAAACATGCTTTACAAGCTTGGTGTGATTCAGCAAGAGCTGAACTTTCTACGAAAAATATTAAAATGACTATTGTGAACCCTGGTTACATTCATACAGCTTTATCGCTGAATGCATTAACGAGTAATGGACAACAATATGGAAGTTAGTATAGTGTATTCAATTTTTTTTTTTTTTTTTGATTAATTAATAACTGTTTTCATTTATTAATCATTTTTAGTAATGGATGAAACAACAAAAAATGGTTACTCACCTAAGTACATAGCAGATAAAGTATTAAAAGCCATGCTAAGAGAAGATAAAGAAATCACAATAGCTACTTTTAACCAAAAAATTGCTATTTTATTACGAGTTTTGGTTCCTTCAGTTTATTTTTGGATCATGCAACTAAGAGTAAAAAAGTTTTTTAAAAATAAATAATTTTAATGTTTATATATTACAAATTATGTAAATAAAAAATTCATGTTTTCAAACAATTTATAGGGCATATACAATTAAAAGAAGTTTATGTATGATCATATGTTTTTACTCTTTTTTATTGTTTTATGAAATTTCATTATATTTATAGAAGCCAAAAATATTTCTGCAAAAACTGAGGTAAAAATTTGAAGTATTAATTAGTAATAGTAATTTTTCAAGTTTATGTAAAAACATGTTGGTGTAATGTCCCACGTTTATACACCTTAGCAATTACGAATAAATATATATATATATACACACACATACATCGCCTGTACGACTGCATTCGTGTACCCATACAGACGACGTATACTAAACCGATTGCAACAGCACAAAATCAATCGCCGAACATCGGAGCGAGCGCTTTGACCTACGAGTCAGCGTTTCTTATACGCGCGTACTACTGACTTACTTTTGTACATCGTCGTTGCAAGTCAGGTGTTGATTGGTCGATCGTTGCCGCGTTTCACGTAATTTCACAACTCCTTAAATCGTCACCGAGGCTTTAAAAAAGCCAGGAAACGATCCACGGAGTGCCTTTTGTATAAGTAATTTATAAAGTCGTCGTGTGGCTGTACCCGGTTAGCGAGTACGAGTGCTATACCTTTGTACGCATCGCCTATTGAGTGCCTAGAAAACACTCAAACTCTGTGTACAAGTTATAGTAGAACTCCTTGTTTTCTGGTTTGAGAGTCTGCATCGTGCAACGAGCGAAGGGCCCGTCGATAGCAGACCGGCGTTAGTGGGGAACCATAGAGCAAATTAGATTTACCGTACATAAATCAGCCACGAGTAATCGTGTAGAGTAAGATCAATTAGCATCTGTCATGCCACGAAGGACTATCCAGTTCAGGTCACATATCAGAACAAAATATACTATAAGTTAAGTTTTAATGTACCAACATCAAAGTAATTATAAGATACCTACGGACAAGCAATAACATCCTGTAAGAAACTGTATTGTCTACTGAGTTCTGGGTTGTCCCCAATAAAACAAAGATAACAATTTAATCAGTTTCTACTATTATTATTCTATTAATTAAGAGTGATCCATATAATAACCTATATCCTAAAGAAGTAAACACAAAGATAATCAAGTGCCTATAAAACCAATAGTAACAAAGGTAAGAACCTCAGGACAAGCACAACATCCGCGCGTCAGTATAAAAGCGGACTCAGCATCGTCCATCAAAAGCGGACAGCCTACACTCCGCGCACGAGAGTGTCCGCGCATGTCCCACTAACGCGACAGTCTCGCGTCCACTTGTGCAATTAGATATACATTGTATACTTATATATCTAGTCCATCCATTCAACTTAAGTATCTCTAGTAACAACAAAGCTCTCGAGCTTATGCTAGTTCTCGCGAATAAATAATTATTTGTATAACTCGCGCAGCCCGTATTCCTATCAAATACGGTCTTTACATTGGAAGTGTTTTTTGATGCATTTATGGTCGAAAAATGGTGTTTTTGGAAAATGTCTGTACAGATGGATGTGTGTGTGTGTACGCGCGTGTGTGTGTTCGTTCGTGTACGCCTGTATCTTAGCTTCTACTCAATGAATTTTAACCTACCAAGTCTGATTTTCTTTGTTTTGATTAGTACATAGCAATTACGTCAGACAAAAAAGTCTGTTTTTACTTTTTATGGATACTTTTTTTTAAAGCAATTATTTAGTTTTTAAAAATTAGTTTTTTCTAAAAAAGTTATTAGAAAAGTTGAGAAAAGTAAATTGCTTAATATATACCTGAAAAAGAATAAAATTACCTATTTTTTTACGACGGAAAATTTATATTTTTGTTCCTAGTTCTTTTATTATACACCATAAACCGCAATTTTTTGAAATTGTATTAACTCGATAACTAAATGTTTAATCTTCCTAAAATGACCTTTGAAAGTTATTAGGACTATACTCCACTTTAATTTTGAGTCATTTCATGGGGCAGATCCTGAGAAAAACATCAAAAACTGAAACAAGTCGCTTTTCTATGTGTCGCGATAACTGGAGTAAAAAGGCAATAATCGAGTTTAATTTTTTTCTCACCCTTTATACTTTGCATAATTGCAAACTGCACTGTTAATTATGTATATATAATTTATTCGGAATAATTTTATTTATCAAACGAAGAATTACAAAAACTTTATAGATATGAAGTAAAACAATTCATGTCTGATGGATTTCGAACAATGTTCATTTTTTAACATATTTTATTACATTTTATACATTGTATGCTCCCATATAGCACCATTCGAATGATAGCTGCCGAAATTGGTGCACAGTGTGCCCAAATAGCTATTTTAGTTTTAAAGTAAAATTGCGCAGCGTAGAACCGATCGATATTGAAGCAATTTTTTGAGCTTACAGCATAAGTTATATACAATATGGAAAAAATGGCCCAAAAAACTACTCCTTATCCCGTAATTTTTCTCCCACGCCTGCACTAAAAGTACAATTTTCCTCCCAGGTGCCTGGAGAAAAGTTTGAATTTTCGGTGCTGTTGTAAAGAATAATAGTATATGCACCAAGGGAGGAAAATTCGAAAGCCCATATCTCGTGTTTGTCACTATCGCCTTCGGCTCGGGTGGCAATTTAAAATGGTCAATAGTTCACATCAAACATACGTATGTGTGTGTGTGTGAGAGTATGTGTGTGCCAGCTACCGTACTCCCCAAAGATGAGTAGCGCCTTGGAGGACATATAAGCGGACCAGTTTCCAGGCCGAGGGATCCCCCCACCCACATCCGACTGCGTCTGAGTGACAGCACGGAGCCTAGGCGACTTGCACGCCTCTTAGTCATTTTTGAGTGAACCGATCCCTATTTGGGATTGGCCCCGTAATAACTTGTGGCGAGTAGAAATCGAGACGCACTCGGAAAACATTCCGTCGCCTGAACTTTATGATAGGGCCCGGATAAGCCCCAACCGACGCTGCGCGGCCCGTCGCCGAGCGGCGCGTCGGATTAAGTCATAAAACGTCCGGCGATATTCGACATTTTCCCAGAGCATATTTTCTGCATCTGCACCACAGATTAGCCTCCCACTCTCTGCGATACTTTCCGAGGTACTTCGGCTACGCGGAGGTACCTTGGACCTCAGTCCTTCCTTGCCTCTCGATCTGTCAACGTCGAGAGACGAGCCCACTGTCACACGTCCGACGAATAAAGAAACAAATAAAACGAACGACGAGTTCTCATTTATGTAGCTTGATATCCTCAAACCTACAAATTGGTTACCCCGACGTGATCCGCGACGTGACAGTGAACAGTGTTATTTCGTGCGCGAAGTGTCAAGAAGCAAGTCAGCAAGATGACGAATGGAAACTTGAACGCAGATACCAGCAGCCAAGCCAACAACTCAACAGTCAGCTCAGAAATATGTGGGCTGACATCGAAAATACCTTCATTCTGGCCACGGAATCCGAAAGGATGGTACCGCAAAGTCGAAGCGTTATTCAAAGCTTCGAACATAACTACAGAGACCACGAAATACACGCATTTGATACCTGCTCTGGATGAAGAGTACGCAACTGTTATCGACGATCTAGTAGACGATCCCGAAAATGACGGTAAATATGCAACAATAAAGGAGGCGCTAATGCAGCGAATGTCCGACTCCGACTCGCAAAGAGTCCAGAAGTGTCGCGAACCATGCAAGTGGAATTCAAAAAACTAAACCGGGCGTCTTTAATCGCGGCAGTTGAGAACGACGGGGTCACGAAATATACGGCTAGTAGAATGTGAAACGATGCTCGCGTCAACCGGAGGAAAAGTTGACGTCGCGATAGAGTCACTCCGAGCGATCCATGGAGACACTCCGTACCATATGCTACTCGCGAAATTTCCCGACATCTGCAAGCCGCGTGGCATAAATCAGCCAGTGAAGCACAATGTGAAGCATCACATTGAGACAACGCCTGGTCCTCCAGTGCACTGCAGGGTGAGGAGATTATCACCAGAGAACTTCAAAAAAGTCAAGGCTGAGTTTGAAGAACTCATACGCCAAGGCGTACTTCGACCGTAAAAAGCGACTGGGCATCTGCAGTACACCTGGTACAGAAAGGTGAGGACGGCTTTCGACCGTGTGGCGACTACAGAGGGTTAAATCGACGGACCAGACCCGATCGCTACCCAATGCGCCACATTGATGATTTCGCGCAGAATTTGTACGGACAGAAAGTATTCTCGAAGGTAGACTTAGTGCGCGCATATCATTAAATCCCCGTCGCGGAAGAAGACATTCCAAAGGCAGCGATCATTACGCCTTTCGGCCTGTTCGAGTACACTCGCTGTCCGTTTGTACTACGCAACGCGGGACAAACTTTTCAACGTTTCTCCGATGAAATAACGCGCGGACTCGATTTTGTTTTCCCGTACGCGGACGACTACCTCATAACCTCGAACGATGAAGCCGAGCACCTAGAACACATCCGTATGTTATTCGAACGCCTTGACAATACGGAGTAATAATTAATCCAGCCAAGTGCGTCTTCGGAAAGCCAGAATTGGAGTTTTTAGGCTATTTAGTAAGCGGAGAGGACACGCTTCCGCTCCCAAACAAAGTCCAAACCGTGAAAAACTTCAAGAAACCAGAGACTGTGAGTGGTTTGCGACGATTTATTGGCATGTTCAATTTCTACAGACGATTCGTAAAAAACGTCTCCAATTTGCAACACCACCTAAATCAACTTTTGACAGGACGAAAGAAAGGAAACGATCCTGTCGAGTGGACCGAAAATGCCGAGAAAGCTTTCGAAGCAATGCTCGCGCACCCCAAGCAGGGAGCCGCGATATCAATCGTCGTCGACGCATCGAACTTTGCAGTCGGAGCTGCCTTGCAACAAAAAGTGGACGACGCTTGGCAACCGCTCGCTTTCTTCACAAAAGCCCTCACAAACGCACAGCGTAAGTACAGCGCCTACGACAGAGAGTTACGCTGTCTACGCTGCTGTAAAACGATTCAGGTACGCCATCGAGGGCCGACAAGTGATAATATTTTCGGACCACAAGCCCCTCACGTTCGCATTTTTACAAGACCCAGAGAAGAGCTCGCCCAGACAGTTTAGATACCTGGATTTTATTGGGCAGTTTACAACAGATATCCGTCACATAAAAGGCATCGAAAATACTGTCGCCGATGCTCTCTCTCGCATAGAAGAGGTCTCCGAAGCTATAAGCACGGAAGAATTAGCAGCTGCACAGAAGAACGACGACGAGCTGATTACACTTCTCGAGAGCGACAGCCACTCCTTGCAATTAAAGAAAATCCGATGGCCTGGGTCCGCCGTCGATATATACGCCGATATTTCGACAGCAACAACAAGACCGTACGTCCCAGCACCTTTACAGCATCGGATTATTAATAGCATGCACGGCCTCGCACACCCCGGTGTGCGCTCGACGCAGAGGCTTATAACCCAGCGGTTTATATGGCCATCCATCGTAAAAGACACTTGACGATGGGCAAAAGCGTGCGTACCGTGCCAGCGGGTGAAAACTACCCGACACGTGTCGGCACCGCTGCAAAACTTCGACGGATTAAGCGGAAGGTTCGAGCACATCCATATCGACTTAGTAGGACCGCTGCCACCGTCGAACGAAGCCAGGTATTGCCTTACCTGCATCGATCGTTTTACAAGCTGGCCCGAAATTATACCTCTCTCCGATATATCAGCCGAGTCCGTAGCAAAAGGACTGCTGGAAGGTTGGATTGCTCGATTCGGCGTGCCATCAAAGATCACCACCGACCAAGGGAGACAGTTTGAATCGAACCTGTTTCAAGAGCTTATGCACTTAACAAGTACGAAGCATTTGCGAACTACAGCCTATCACCCGCAAGCCAACGGCATGATAGAACGCCTACATCACCAATTAAAAGCAGCAATAAAATGTCATCAAAACAGAAGCCTGGACAGAAGTTTTGCCATTAGTACTACTAGGCATGCGCACCGTTTACAAAGAAGACTTAAATGCGTCATACACCTGCCTGGAGAGTTTTTCACCAGCGGAAAACAGCAATGCAGTTCAGATTTCGTACAAAAATTGCAAAGACGATTCAACAGCATAAAGCCTGTTCCAGCGTCGCTACATGGAAGCAAGCAAACTTTCGTGTTTAAAGATCTGGCAACAGCAAAGAATGTTTTCCTCCGTCACGACGCCGTAAAAGAGCCACTTCAAAATCCTTATGACGGTCGTTCAAAGTGATTGAAAAGCGAGACACAACTTTTACCATTTGGAAGGGTGGAAAAAACGTCAACGTCTCAATAAATCGACTGAAGCCAGCTCACCTACTAAACGAAGACAACAGCGACATCGTAAATATACCAGGCAATGAAGACGCAACAGAACAGCAGCAGAACGAGCATATCGGCAATGAGCCGCCACCACCAGCGACGACGGCAAATCAAAATCAGAAGTTTCACACATGATCTGGCAGAAATGTACGATTTCCGGACCGACTCCAAGGTGGTTTTAATTAGTGTTATTGTCTCTATTTTCTTCCTATTAGATATAAAGATATCCTTCGTTTTATGGCTAGCAAGTTCAAGTCCAGTCTGCTTTAGCCAATCGTGGATTACACCTACTGCCTCGTTAGCAATTACCGTCACCTCTTCCTTTTGATTTGCTGCTATCGCTACTGTAATGTCATCTGCGAATCCTACAACCGCTGCCTCTTCGGATAGCTCTAACCCAAGTACTTTATCGTACTTTGTAGGTATTTGTGCCGTTCTCTGTGTTATACAAAAGGGTTCTGTCTTTCAGGTAGTTATACTATTTCAGGTATCCTTCTTGTATATTCGGGTACCTCTTTTTTCCGTAGTGTCTCGTGAATCTTGCCCTAGCTGGATGTGTAACAATAGCACAGTATTTCTTAGCTCCTACTTTCCATCTCTTCCCTTCTATTGCAGTTCTAGAGGTGTCGACTCATCTTACGGCGTCTATTGGAGCGTTTTTTCCTAAAGCCATATTAACATTCTGCTAGCCCACCTGGTTTTTTGATGACTTGGGCCATTCTAACGCTGATTATGCTCTCTAAAATCTTGCGCAGGGTGTTCAGCATGCCGAGTGGTCTGTATGAGGCAGCTTATCTCCTTTTGGTAGTAGTACCAGGCGTTGCTTCTTCGAGTTCTTAGAAAAAGTCCCTTCTTCAAGACATGAATTGTACAGTTTAACAAAGACATTGGGGCGTGCCTGTATAGCTTGTTTTAATGTAATATTGGGTATGCCAACCCGGCCTGGAGCCTCGTTGTTCCCAATTCTTTTGCATGCAGCCAGTAATTCCTCTGTGGTGATTGTTGAAATGATTTCTTCATCTGCCTCCGCTTCACAGATATCTGTTAGTTCCTGTTGAAAGGGAAACAGGGTGATTACAATACGATCCAGCAATTTCAAGCTTTTAGGAGTAGGAATATAACCTCCCTTTGTCTTCTTCATTACCACTTGGCAAGATTGCCCCCAGGGATCTTGCTCAACCTTGTTCTGTAACTCTTTAAGGCACCTTCGTTTATTTTTTTAGATTTTTCGAGTATCTGTTTAGCATCCTTCATTTCTTTGATTCGAGCGTCTACTACTTCTCTACCTCGACCAGTCTTGTAATATTTCTTCTGGGCCCGCTGTAACCGTCTTCCGGTTCGATGACACTTACTGCGGGCAGCGTCAATTTCTTCATCACACCAGTATATTCGCGGTCATCTATTATTGGGAGCCCTCCTCGGCATCGTTGCGTTGCAGGCTCAAGTAATATTTTCTGTTACCTACTCGACATTATCGTCCGCCGATCCAAACAGCTGTATTTCTCCTAGAGCCATTATTATCACTTGGTGGTCACTAAGGCAATTAGGCAGCTGTTAGCAAACGTGAGATCTATGATGGACTCTGCGTCTCCTCTTTGAAATTTGTAAGAACATCCCTGGTTAACTAAGACCAAGTCAAGGAGGGCGAATGCTTCCAATACTGCTCATTCTCTTTCCTTCGTCCTTTGGCTGCCCCATTCTACTGCCCAGGCGTTGAAATTGCCTGCCATGCCCATATAGCCGCTTTACCAGTACTGTCCATATCCCACGATTGTTCTTTCAGGTCTCTGTATTGTTCACAGACGATGGCTATGTCAATCTCTGTCTCACGGACATACTGGCTCAGTAGGTCCTGGGTAGTCGCGCAGTCATTTATATTTAACTGCACGATATTTAATTTCTTTGTCTTTCAGTGGCTTCTACTGCAACTCGGTAAACTGTTGAATTTGTTCTTACACTCCTTCGCTTTGTACCCATCTTTTCCACTTTCAAAGCAAAGCTTACTTCTATCTTCAGTTACTGTGCAGTTTCTGTCGATATGGCCAAAACCTAGGCATTTATAAAACCTAAGAGGCTTGTTTTTGCGGTTAGCCACCCGGATGCTACAGTTGACACATTCTATTCTGGTCTTCTGTAGCTTAGTGATCTTAGCCGCTATCAGAGCTGATAACTGCATTGCTGCAATCTGCGTGTCACCGTACGTCACCTTGCCACTAGCGTCCTATCTTCATTGCCATTCAGCCATCGTCTTCTTTCTTGCGGTATCCTAGATCTTCTTCTGGCTTTTGTCATTCGATCGTCCCCTAGCTTCGAATACGTTCTTTCTTCTCAACGCAAGAAGGTCAATGAATAGCATGTCTGTTATAATGCATGCAGCATAGTCCGATACCGTACGGTAAGCGGACACCACTCTTAGTGTACTTCGTCTGTACACAATGGTTAGCATTCGGGCATACGATTTCACCTGCATCGCATCTACTTGATCTAAACTACACAATCAATATGAATTGTGTGAATGGAAAAGTTATAGAGTATTAAATTACGAAGAGAATGAGATGTTGAACAACCCGATCGGTTGATTAGGACCGGAAAAATTCCGGAAAACCGGAAAATTTTTCAATTTTTTCGAAAATTCATAACTTTTATATGTATGAAGATTAAGAGCTGAAATTTTGCAGAGAAGTAGATAGTCATATTCAACTTTAAGTGTGCAAAAGGCAGGCACTGTCGGATCAATAGTTTTTGCGCAATTGCGATTTTAATTTTTTTATGCGTTTTTTTGTCGGGTGTCTACGTCGGGACGCGGTCAGACTTCAATTCTAATACCAGCATTCGAAAGTATAAATAAAATACTAAAAGACGTATATTCCAAGTTTTTGTTAAAATGCATTGAAATGGTCCAAAAATGCAGTTGAATATCGGCAAAAGCGGCCGAGCGCGCTCGAGCGTGCGAGGAGTGAGGGAATGAGGGGAAGCGCGCCTATATATCTATACAGGCGCGCTGCAAGCAGCGTCGCATCTTTTCACTCGCTTTTCTCGGAGACTACTGAACCTTTTTGAATGTTTTTTTTTGATTTCGGGTTAATTTAACACGAGGAATCCGATACTCTACTTAGATTTCACAAATAATTGAAGATAAAGCTGCTATTCCATCTTCTTGAGTGTTATATTTAAATTCTGTGAATAAACATAGTATGGTTATTAATTTTAACACATAAATTTATATATTTTATAAGTGTTTTATTAATGAGACAACGTGAATATATTGCGCCTTATACATTATCTATTCAATTCGCCTTCTTTTTCGAAAAGTTCGCATAATTTTCATCATCTGTTTCGATCTGTTCAACGCTATCTATTACAAAATCAATATCCATTTCATCGTCGGATTCACATTCATCAATCGGATCTTCGCAATTGTTTAAGCCTAAATTTGTACAAGTATCACCACAGCAATGTGCGTATAAGTTTGTGCATAGCAGACCGCTTTGTCTACATGTGCATGAAGCATCTTTACACCCCTTTTTCACGCAGGAGCAAGCAATTTGTTCAAATAATTTTTTAGGTATAGGGGGATCGGCAGTCTTTATAGGTACTAAATGACAATTCTGTATTTTCCACCCCCAATCAGTTGTTTCATGCCGCACGTTACCCAACCACAGCTGTACTTGATAATATACACGAAATGCGTGCTGTTTAGCCGCTCCTTCCGTTGGTGGCAAAGATTCTAGCGCAAATTTTGTTTTGATTTTGGCTTTGCTGAAATGCAAATATCGCATGTCATTCAACGAGAAGGAGCTAGACTTATCAATCTTTTTTTTCGGCTTTATTGCTGTACATTTGTCGAATTAAGTGAAATGCACTGCTGGCTATTTCATTGTAACTGGCGTTTTCCTTATAAAAAACGGTAGCTAATTCTAGCAGAATATTTTCTATAGATTTAAAGGAGTCTATAAGTTTTTTCCCGAGTCTATAAAAACATGACGTCGTGTCGCAACCTAAAAAGGCATGTAGAAAGGTGACTACTGCTTTGAAATTTTTGTACTTAAAACTTGTGCTATTGTAATATTCATGTGGTTTAGCACCTTTGCCTTCTTTACAAAAGTATATATTGTTTATATTGAGTGGCAGTTACGAGAAAATAACCAGCAAATCTACTAACCGTTGACGGCGTCGCTTTCTCTTTCGTTTGAATCTCTAGGCAGCTGCTGTACCCATACTACCAAACAATAGAAATGAAGAGAGAGAGAGGGGGGGGGACGCGTCAGACGATTTCACAGCTGATCAAATTTGAAGCGTGCTATACCTATATATATATGTCTTCCATCTTTTAATTCTTAGGCCACTTCGGAATTTGAAATAGCAGCTTTATCTTCAATTATTTGTGAAATCTAAGTAGAGTATCGGATTCCTCGTGTTAAATTAACCCGAAATAAAAAAAAAAACATTCAAAAAGGTTCAGTAGTCTCCGAGAAAAGCGAGTGAAAAGATGCGACGCTGCTTGCAGCGCGCCTGTATAGATATATAGGCGCGCTTCCCCTCATTCCCCCACTCCTCGCGAACTCGAGCGCGCTCGGCCGCTTTTGCCGATATTCAACTGCATTTTTGGACCATTTCAATGAATTTTAACAAAAACTTGGAATATACGTCTTTTAGTATTTTATTTATACTTTCGAATGCTGGTATTAGAATTGAAGTCTGACCGCGTCCCGACGTAGACACCCGACAAAAAAACGCATAAAAAAATTAAAATCGCAATTGCGCAAAAACTATTGATCCGACAGTGCCTGCCTTTTGCACACTTAAAGTTGAATATGACTATCTACTTCTGTGCAAAATTTCAGCTCTTAATCTTCATACATATAAAAGTTATGAATTTTCGAAAAAATTGAAAAATTTTCTGGTTTTCCGGAATTTTTCCGGTCCTAATCAACCGATCGGGTTGTTCAACATCTCATTCTCTTCGTAATTTAATACGCTATAACTTTTCCATTCACACAATTCATATTGATCGAGTAGTTTTCGTTATATAAGCAAAAAACTAAAAAAAGCGTTTTTTTGCACTAATTTGTTAATAACAAACTTCAGAATGCGAGTTGCGAGTTGGAAACACAAAAGATAACATCTAGGGACTGTACTTTACATGGTCGCACAGTCAGATTGCTGTACGTATTTTTGTCAAAAATTAATCTCTATTGACTGGCCTATCCTGCCACCGTTTTGCGTATCTATCTACTCTACACTATATTAAAATTTTATATTTGGTCTATTTTGTAAAACCCTTCTGAAACTCGTAAAAACTAACAAATTAAATCTATTTTACGGTAGAAATGTTCTTTTAGCGTAAATCTTTTAGGTTACCGAAAAAAGGCAAATGTATCAAATTTCAATTAGTTTTTAGCAATAAAAGAACTTAAACAATGTCTGTCTGTTCATCCGTCCGTCTGTCCCGAGTTATTTTTGTATTTATTTCATAAAACTTGATGTATTTTATAAATAAAAAAAAATTTAATAGTATCGACAGGTACATATGATAAAAATATACATTCCCACTAAAAAGCATTCTCAAGATTTGGTCCAGGTAGATTGTAAGCGTAACGGCGTGTAAATTCGATTAACGAATAACGAGCTAGGCGACTGGATCGTGTTCCCTCGATGCGACGGAGAACTTGTCTACGTCCGCAAAACACCTCCGTTGCATGCAGCTGTCTCGACTGCTTTTGTTTTGCTGGGTCTACGCGCAGCCTGGAGCATGCTCGGCTGCTCAACTGCGTTAGATACTAATAAATAACGCCCGTGGAGGCGGCGGTATTCGCAGGAAGAAACGGGAATCGGAAGTAAACGAGCGAAGTTTAGAAATGACGAACAAGCATGTAAAATAATAAGACTAATTTATATTTCACTAACGCGTCAAATCCATGAGTTTACAAATACAAAAAAATAATAATAACACGCGAGTCGCCAACAACTTTGCGACTCCCGGCGATGCTGGAATAATCGCGCTCGCGCGCGTATATCGCCGTGAAGGTTGCTCGCACCAGATCACCCTCACGCGGGTGATATACACTCTCATGCACACAATCAAAGTCACTGCGCGTCACACAAACCTTCTCGATCTCGTCGCCGACGCTCCTGATCTCTGACAGACTGAAGAATTAGAACGTCGCTGGACTGCTAAGCAGGTTGATTAGGATACCCGGACTCTGCCTCACACACAAGATATAATATGATCAGCTGGAAACAGCACAGCACACGAGATCACAAGCGAAGTCGCGTATTTACTTTTTGAAGGCCGGAGCTATCTGAGCTCGCACCTGAAGGATTAGCCTGCGCCCTTGCGTTATAAAGCTGTTAACCAATTTTAAAAAAATAGACGCAATTGGTTAATTTTTTTTTTTATTTTTGACATGTATTATGACCCACATATATACAGGGTGGACCATTTTAATCTATTATGGGAAATATGTCAGATTTATGATTGGATACAGAAAAATGTTTTAAACAAAAGTTGTAGAGGTCAAAGGGGGTCAACTTTTGGTACCAACAACTTTGACCTTGAACTTGTTTTTGAAGGTCATTTCATGAAATCACTGATTGTTCTGATACACTACTTTCTATACCTAGACACAAAAACCAAGTATGAACTACTTAGACCTTGTCATCGGCCATCCTGTACACCAAGAGGCCGTCCTCGTATGATGTATGTACCTAGAAATAAAAAACCACGTAGCGCATCGCCTAGACTTTGTCATCGGTCACACTGTACCGAGACACCGCAGTTGAATGATGTATTTACCTAGACATAAAAAATTACGGAGCTCACCACATAGACTTCGTCATCGACCAGCACGTACACCTACCAACTGTCTTCAAATATCCATTCATCTCGACCAAAATTGCAGATTTTATCTTGTGATATGAATGAATACATAAATCGTCATTTTATATTCACAAACAAATAATTTAAAATAAAAAAAAATGTTATATGCACAAATATTTTCACATCCCTTTCATCTGGACCAATTTTAAAATAATCTTTATTCATCCACACACACACAGTGCGGAGTTTTGCTGTTTTCTCCCATCTGGCGCCTCCCCAGGTTGCGGATAGGGGAACGCTCGCTACTAGTGGAGGGCATCGTGGAAATAAAATCAATCAGCCCGCCGATTTTGTATGTTAAAGTACATTAGAAAAAACGGCTATTTCAATAATTTTAGCCCTCTAGGTACTCCCTAGCTCCCGTGATAAATTATTGAATTTTCGAAAATCGTGAAAAAATGGCTATTTTCAAACATTTGCACAGAGTTACCTAATCAATATTTTTAAGCCAAAAAATAGGGATCTTCTCGTTATAACGTCAGCTTTCTATCAAAAAAGTCCGAGAACCTCAGACTTAAAGGGGCCTTTTCTGTAGGGCAAAACGTAAACACTCATTTTTTGCACTTTTTGCGTATCTTCGATCGCATGCCATTTCTATGTTTTGTAGTCGATTTGAGCTCTCAAAGTCCTAAAATCTTCGTCTTGGAAAAATTTTTAATTTCCTTTTTGAAAATCCTCAATTCATCATTCCAATAAAAAGTTATAGACCTTGGAAGACAGCCTAGTTTACCAAAATCGCCATATTAGAACCCCTATATCTCAGGTCTATCTGCCCCATTCTAGCTCAAATTTTCA
>QLSS01000705.1:0-40914 GCA_024372645.1 Trichomalopsis sarcophagae | reverse complement strand
TTATTCGTGAGGATTGGTTACGAGAGGATTGGTCATCACTACGCACCTGATTAACGCGCGTCCAGTTCTACAGGGACTAGGGCGTTATCGCTATTCTTGCCGGATCGCTTAGCGATCAACAGCGTCGCTACGCGTTACTCCCCAACCGTTGCTGGATCTTTAGATTCACAGCGTCTTAAAATTTCTCTGTGATAATGCTGGATCTCTTGATGATCGACAGCGTCGCTACTTAGTTGTTGCGCGGCGCCTGGATCGATTTTCGATCTACAGACGGCAAAAATGGCTTTGATGCTTCGCGGAATTACACAGCAGCCGATCGTGTTTCGGCGTTTGTTAAATATGGCGGGATCAAGTAGATCGACCGCGTCTCAACCTATTCACGGCGCAATTACGGACGCCCGCGACGCGAGGAGAATTCCGTTACACCAATTAAATATAACACTCACCCAAACCATTAAGAAATCCAATACCAGATCAACCACAACTTACTCGCTGAACTATGGTTTCGCCTTCGCTGCTATAACAACTTCGACTCCTTCTTACTTCGATGGCGGTTAGATTTTTGGCTGGTAAATGACTATATGGGTGCGTCCTACTCGCTTCAAGGATGAGATAATTCTGGTGAAGAAGGAAGTCTCCTCCTTCCCTCTATCCTGCGCGTCTCCGGAAAATCTTAATCCGCGCCCTCTATATTAATTTATATTGGCGCGAGATCATCGGCGTTATATACGCTGGCGCTATCTATTATACGAGCGAGAGAGAAAGGGATAGTATGCGTTAGGTCGCGAAGTCGTCATATCTCCCCTTGTCAGGATTTTGGCGATCCGCGGACACGGTGCACTGGGCCCTCCCGTGTTCATTGGGGCGTCGCAGTGCGGTGACATGGCACCGGTAGTGGTGCGCGCTAGTGGTGTACAAGCGCTTTCCCACTACCAGCATCGTCTCGCGGCGGTATGGCTCCGGTAGTGGTGCGCGCTAGTGGTGTACACGCGCGCTCCCACTACCAGCATCGTCGCGGCGGTATGTATATTCGCGCGCGGTTCCTACTCTTCGCGCGCGCTATATTTCGGCGCGTTATACCTCTCTCTCTCCCTCTTCCCCCGCCGCGGTTCCCTCTCCCGCGGTCCGCCGCACTATAGCGGAGCGTGCGATGATGCGCGTCGACGATGCGCACGCGTCACTTATATTACGAACGCGCGCGGTGTCCTCCTCGGTGATGTTTACTAGGTTAGATGTGTGGCTGCTGTATCGGTACAACAGCCCGCTACATCTGGCGACAACAACGTGGCGCTACTCTACGTTGTAGTCTCCTGCCGGGCCGCAGGGGAGCCACCGCTGCTCCATGCGGTTGGCAGGAGAGGTTATGCTCCCCAAGGAGACACAACAACGCATCGCGGGTAATTTACCGCTGCTCCCTCATGCAGCAGGTATTCTGAGTTCTACGGGAGTGCATTAGTGTACGCGTGCAGCCGAATCGGGCTGCACGTCGCAATATGTGTGTTTTTTATAGCCTTTTTACTTCAGTCAATATAATGTATATGCTCGAGACATCTTTTATAAAAATATATAATTCATATAATTTAAGAAGCAAAAGTTATTCAGAATTACCTCAGAATAATTTTATATGAAAAATAAAAAGGAAAACAAATTAAAGTTATTTGTTAGCTTTGAACATTTATAAAAACGTATTAAACCACTTCAAACTTTTTAATACATCTTATCTATTGTATATGTTTGATCCATAGTCTATAAGGTATTGAAAAAAGAAAATTCTATAAAAATAAAAAGTACGCACTCAAAATTTTTCAGGATTTCAATATTTCTATTTAGTTTATAACCAAGGATCATAAATATACAATAAATGAGACGTATTGAAATGTTTCAAGTTGATAAATAATTAAAACTTGGTCTTATTTTTGTCTTATTAGAATTAGGCGAAATCACATTTTCAACCAATAACCGATCAAAACAAAAATTTGTAAATTTCTTGCAAACACATTCTAACGAATAAACTTATGAGCATGTAGGGCTTTTATGTCAAACAATATGCTTTTACTTAAAAAAACAAATATAAATAATCTTTAAAGTACAATAATAACTTTTAATAAAACAAATAATTGAAGTCAATATATTGACAGGTACAGAAAACAAAGACACGATTCTGTATGATATTTTTCTATCTATTTTTCAAAAATATTGATAATACCAATATTTATTTATGTATAGATAATAAACTAACAAGAAAACGTACATTAAAAAAGCACGCTTATTATTAACCTCAAAATTCAACGGAAGTTACGATTAACGCGTATTACTTTCTTATTCGAAAAATAATATAATACACGTATAATTGGTGATACTTACTTTAGTATTTTCTTCTTTTGAAAGAATGCCCTACCGTTGAAAGTACATGATTTTAGTCTCGACTCATGGAAGCACAATGCAATACGTTTATTGAACAGCGTGGTCTGAGACAGACATGGCCGACTCGGAACTCGGAACAGGGCTCGTTTCACCGGTTCGTGTTTCAATCCGCTACGGTTCATTTTGAGGTTTCGTTAACAAAAAAATATTATTAAAATAACAATTTTTTTTATTTGTATAGTATAGAAGTATAATATCTCATCATAATATAAATAATAATAATTATGTGTATAATAACCTAAACGTTTTTTATCAAAGAAACTTCGCATCAAAAATCTAAAATTTAAATCTATGCGACTTTTCAAGTCTTTTCAAGAACACCAATGAAAACTCGTTTTAGTCGGCTTCACTTTTCTTGGATCTATTTTTTAAGAAGGAACTTCATATTTCAGCGGTGCTCTTCTTTGTTGATGATGTCACGTCGACCTGATCATCGTCTATAAAGTTAATAGTTATTTTTGTTATATTTTATGTTTAAGTGTACCTTTCCCTTGTAGACAATGTCAATTGACCCAGGGGTCATCTTGACACCTGAACATCGTCTACAGGAATTCAAAAGTATTTTTTGGTATACTTTATGTTTAAGTGACGCTCTTCTTTTTAGATGATGTTGCGTCGACCCGGGGGTCATCCTGACACCTGGATATCGTCTACGGGAAGTCAGGAGTATTTTACGGTATATCTCATGTACGAGTGGTGCTCTTCCTTGTTGACAACGTCGCGTCGACACGTGTATTATCTTGACACCTGAACATCATCTACAGGAAGATACACATTTTTTTCAGTACATTTGTTGTACATTGTGCTTTTTCTTGTAGACGATGTCCCTTCGACCTGAGGTCATCTTAGCATCTAGACATCGTCTACAGGAAGATACAAGTTTTGTTGCGTTTATTTATATAGTATAATATGCAGTATTTACTTTAGACGGATTAGATTAAAGCTACTTATAGTTATAGAGGATCAATGTTGATAATAATAATCACGCAGCTAATATTATAACTATCGTAGGTAATACATTTTTGAATATATCTTAATCAACAGGTTATTGTCATATGTAGGAATAAAAAACTGGTTATAACTCGAGTAAACAATCAATATTGTATGAATAAATTATATGTTGCTATAACTCAGCCAAATAATTATTATTCATAATTAGGTTATCTATGTGTATACTTAGAACTGTCGATGGCAATAACTCAGTCAAAAAATTACTAGTATATATAAGAATTTTTCATTTTTTTTTTTTTATCAAAATATTTGTAGACATTGGCGATATCTGGACCAGTTAGTGTTTATTTTTCTAATATTTTAAAGATTGAATATAATATATATTTTTATATTTATTGATTTACAGAGTATTAATAAATCAAATATAATTCATTATGCGAAAAATTAAATTAATTTAAAAAGATTTCCGAATATACTATGTATGTCTTTTGTATATATTTTTGTATTAGTTTTCAGTTTCCTTCGTTTCTTTTTATCATTCAATAAATCCTCATCATGCTTACAAATAGACTCCTTATTTAAAAAATCCGCCGCCAATTCATTGGCACGTCCCAGTTGAAAGAACCGAATAAAATCCAATAAAAAAATTTTTAAATCAGATGTTTTAAGTTTTTGCACCAGCAAAAACGTATTAAATACAAAAAAATATACCTATTCATTGGATCGTATACGCAGCATACTATACATTTTTTATCAGCATTCATTTTAATCTGCTAATGAAGTATAAAAATCAATACTTATATATTTTTTAACAAAAATATAATATCGTAAGTCATAGTATAAAACCAATACGATTTTTAAAACATAAATTAAATAACAATTCTTATGAGTATTCAATAGATTTAGCAAATGACTAATAATAACTATATCGTATTGTATTTTTATATGTATTTATAAGAACAAACGTATTAAATATGTGTGGTTTTTTTGTTGTTCATAAGTATATTAATTACTGTGGAATTGCACCTTTAATTTGTATCAGTTTTAATCAGAATAGAACATTTAAAAAGGAATCAGTAGTAATATAAGTAAAAAATAAAATAATAGTAGCATATACATGATTTTGTTCCATAAGAAGGAGTGAGATATTACAGATACTTTTGATTGCTCTTGCTATTAGTAATATTGCTCTTTTCTGGAAAGCAAATGATAAATTCTACCAGTTTTTATCTGAATAAAACACTGAATATTCGCTATTATTAGTATGAATTTATAAGATTTATTTGGGTAATTTTTTTGGAAATCAGCGGTCTTTCCGATTGTTCACGAAATGTAAATGAGTATATACATGCTTCTGTTACATGAGAAAGAGTGAGATATTTCTGACTGTCTTGATTATTAGTAATCTTGTTCTTTCCCGGATAAACAAATGATCAATTTTACCAGTTTTTATCTGAATATAACATTGAATATTTGATATTCTTTGGGGGAATCAGCAATCTCTCCTATTTTCTACGCAATAGAAATAATAAGTATATACGTGATAGTGTTTCATGGGAAGAAGTTTGATTTTACAGAAACTTCTGATGGACCTTAACAAAAGTGTAGAATTGGTGTTTTTTCGCTAATTTACCGACACTTTACTCATTAATATAAAAGTATTCGTTAATTGAAAATTCATTTTTCGTAATTAGTTGTGAAATAAGAAAGAGTAAAACTTTAAAAAGTAAAGAGTGTTCAGGTGATGATTTATTCTTTTAATCTTTTTATAAATAAAACATCCTTACCGTCATCAAATAATATAATAATTTAGAAACGTACATAACTTACTTATGTAAATACAAACAATACTTAAGTTTTAATTATATTAGATTTAATTATATTATATTAGAATCGGATTCACTATTATCTTCACTATCCTTGTCATCGGGATTTTCAACATCATCACTGCCGTTTTCATTATCATCATTGCTATTTTCACCATCATCATCATCATCATTAATATTTTCGTCATCATCATCATCATTGCTCCTTTCATCATCCTCATTTCTTAACGTTACTTCTGCCTCTACATTTGCAAGTGCATTATTGCTTGCCCTTCTGGATAGCAAATTTTCTTTTTACTTTTACGATTCATATCGACTATTTTACTAGCGATATGCTCGCCTGTAGATTTAACTTCTTGCGCGACTCTTACTGGATCCAATTTTACTTCCACTGTCAAATAATATTGAAATATACCTGCAATGATATGTTATGTTCAATATATTATACAGGGTGACCCAATAAAACCGGGCACCGCTCATAACTCGTCAGGGACAGCCACAATCGAAAAAGTGGTGAAGACCAAAGTTGTAGGATATCGAAGGGGCAACCCGATGGTGACCTTGGATTTGACTTTGAACGCGTTTTTCAAGGTCATTTGAAGGTCAACTTTGGTTTTTTAAATAGGAACCCCATTCTTTTATTGCGGGAATGGAAAGAGCGGTAAATTTTACGTTCAGAATGGTATGTTCGGTTGCGGCACTGAAGGTCATCTCAATGTCCTGCAGCCAGAATGAAACCGCGCCTACGTAATTCCTCTAGCAACGCCAAATTAAAAAAAAGTGGTAGAGACCACAGTTGTTGTATAGGGGGGGGGGGGAGAATTGTGACCTCGAATTTGAGCCAGTCCTACAAGGTCATTTCAAGGTCAAATTATTTTTTTTCAAACAGCACCCACTTTTTCGAATCCGGATCCTGAAAGCGTGTAAAATGTTGCACTTTAAACGAAGTAGTAAATTTAAAATAGAAGAAAAGATTTTAATCATTTAGCGTACCATTTCCTGAGTTTCGTCATCATTATAAAACTTGATGTCCAGGATCCACGACGAGGACGTAGCAGGGTGGATTTTCAGGTCCCATTTTGATCCGGCCGATGAAGGCAAGATGTGAAGACACCGGCCGATTTCAATTTTTTATGTTACGAAATCATACATAGGTAAAGATCGGGCACGAAAACGAACAGTCTGTCAGAGAACGAATAAAAAGTAGTAGCATTATAAACATGTTAAATTATAAAACGATGTCACGACGCTATTCAGTCCGCTTACACAACGATGCGACGCAACGTACTGATCGTGTGAGTTATCTGATTGGCCAATCGAATGGGCCAGTTAAACAACGAACCAAGACAGGAATATATCAATTACAATGTCTTTTTTAGAATAGGATATAAATGTTGGTGAATACTATTTTACACGTTAGTATAGATACACGTGCGCGCACAGACACACGTAGACATTTTTTTAGAAACAATAAGAAATCTAAGTGGATGTAAATTTTTAAAAAAAAAATAGTCACATCGCAAAATTTACTTGGGGTAATTTGTATTTACATTGATATACGTTTCCGATTTTCACGAGGACAATAAAAAAATTCATCAAGGATTCACATAAATACGTATCCATCTCAACTTCTAAAGGTTGATTTATTTTATTTTAGTTGATATTTACCTATAACAGCTCCTAACAACTTGGAATCAAGTTTAGCTTTGCCGAAGCTTTGGTCCTTCCAGACGGTCTACCAGTAACCGAACTGTTTTTCAAAGTTTCACTGCCAAAGATAGTTTCAGCTATATGGCGTACAAATCCAGAATATTTTGAACCTTCTTTATTTTTTTTTTACTATATATATACAGCTTATTCTTTGCATTATCATATTCGACTTTTGATGTATAAACTTCGTTTCCGAAACGAATCTAGCAATAAAAGAAAGTACGTAAAGCAACTTATGAGAAATGTCTTTTACGATAAAATGATAACATTTGTAAAGCAAAATGAATGTAAGATTTCGTATAATTAAGTTGGAATAACATATTTTACCGCGTGAAATAGATAATTGAAAGAAAATACAATGTAACGATTTACAGAAAAATTTACGTTCATTGTGGTTTTTTTTATTACGTAATTTTCAAAGGTAAAATGTAATTTTTCGTGAATATCCGCGTAGGTTTTCTGCGTATAAAATCTAGCCAGGTTGAAATTCATGCAAAAAATTTATTCAGAAATCGATGTAGAGTCCATATGGAATCTATGTCCAGTCACATAGCGAATATATAGCTAATTACTACGTTACATTACTATCAGATGATCAAGGGTAACAATTACTTATTAACCTAGTCTATGTATTGAAAAAGGAAAACATTAACATAAAAGTATTAAAAATTACCTTACCATATTGTCAGTCTTCCGTAAATACCCTACATCAGCATCTCCTTTGCCAATCTGTTCAAACGGATCAGCATCTCGACTAGCTATTAATTGGAAAATAAATTATTCTTTCATAAGTCATATAACATGGTGGAGAAACAATTACATAAAATGAAAAATATTTACCATATTCATCAAGCTTTTCATATATTTTAGTTTGCAGCTAAGCATTTAGGTCCTGCGACTTCTCTAACTCTTTTTGTTTTTTTATAGAAAGATTTCAATACGATTCAATTGTTTTAAGGCTTGTGCCAATTTGGATTCTGATACTTTCAATTTCTTTTTCAATTTCTTTTCTTCGTCTACGTCTTTTTGGTATTTTTTATTTTATGTTTTCGATCTATTACACTTCACACAGCTTTAGATAATTTCGGATCTGTTTTTTTTTTTGGTTCTATTTGAAATTCCTTATTTTCTTAATTAAAATCTTTATGAATATTGATAGAATTATCAAGAATAGTATTAGAGTTTTTTAAAGTTGACAGGTTCTGTTCGTCAGATAATCCGCGATCACGTTGGACGTTCCTTTCATTTTCTATTCCCTGCAGATGAATAAAAAAATTAAATATATAATTATACATACCTATATACAAACATTAATTTACTCGCTAAGGAGGGTGTCCATGCATACGGAAACCTTAACTAACGTATAAATCATAATTTTTAGCAATTTTTGATCAAGAGCTTTCATTTGTATATAAAAATTATTTTGGGAAAAGCAGGGAAAAACGCAGAGCATTCGTAAAAGTGAATTTTATGCACACTGTATCGAAAAGTATATTATTAGTACGACATTCCTTTAATCATTCTGTTAATTTTTTAAATACTTACATTCGATGAATGATTCTCCTTTAATACTGGTACCCTATCTTTAGGAGAAGTAATACTATTATCAACTTTTGCTAATGTAGCAATATGAACGTCTGATGAAATAGTATTGTCAACTTGTGGTGACGTAGCAGTATCAACTCGCGGTGACATGGTAGTGTCAGATTCTGTTGACGTTGCACTATCAATTTTTGGTGAAACATCAACACCAACTTTTGAAATCGCAGGTTTACTTTCTGAAATTGAAATAGCAGTGTCGACTTGGAACGAATTCACAGCTGTAGCTCCAATGCATAACGACTTTACTCACTTGCTCATTTAAATCGAGATCGATTAAAATAATTAATATTTGATGGATGTTTTTAAGTCCTGACTTTGTTATATTAAGAAGATATTAACTAGTAATAAAAAATGGATATTTTACAGACTACACTTAATCAATTTGAAGCAATAATTGAAATTAAAATATATACTTTGGAAGTATATAAAACACTGTAAATTGACCAGTCTTGGTGTATCTATATCAGAAGTGACCAGATTATGGTGAAATTTCCATCAGGGTGCTCTACAACTACCTAAATGAGCATTGTATAATATTTTATATGAGATTCCGACAACAACATTTACAAATTAATTTACAACAATGCATAAATTATAATACAATTTTCTCGAAATTGCGAAAAGTGAATTTAAGTCGTTAGTCCGCTAAGCCAAAGAATTCTATATTTGAAATTTTCCTAACTTACTTTTTTTCTTTGGAACGTCATTATGTAAATGTTTCTGCTTCCTTTTTTTACGTTCTCCTTCAACTTTTGTATCATTATCGGAAGACTTTTTATTATTATTTTCTTTAACTTATCAGAAGACTTTGTTAATTCTAAGACATTTTTTGTTTTTTGTACATCTTGTTCATTATTTTCAATGCGTAAGCTCTCATTAGAATGAGGATCTGTATGCTGCATATTTTGGCACTGAACGAAAATTGAAACAGTATTATTGAAGTTATCGCTGTATTGTATAAAAAATTATCAGGTGCATTCGGAATCCTTAGGATCTTCGAAACTACTTATGTCTGAACAAATAAAGGTCAATAGCATTTGTAGCTAACATCAAATCATTCATAAAAAGAAAAGATGGCATAAAATCTAAAAACTTCTATGGATTGGTGGGATTATAATTGACCCTATTGAAGTTAACTGCCACCTGGTTGAAAAATGTGGAAAAAAAATATGCTGATGTTTTTATAATTTTTTAAGATTATAGAACCAAAAGCATATTTGTTTAATTCTACACTTGATCGAAATCTGCACCTTTTAATTGTCAAAATCGAAACAAAAATTTTAAAAAAGATAAAAAACATGTTGGATTAGTATTTTGCAATAAGTGGCCATAGTTGAGAGTAGAAAAAATACTATTTGCAAAGGGACGAACGCAAATTTTTCTCTTTAGTAATTACTGATTACTGAAAAAAATTGAATTTAACTTTATATATAGGGGAATATTGTCTAAATTTTCTTTAAAACTTGTAGCTTAACTTTTTTTATCAGTTATCTATTTTGATTTTTACAAAAATTATAATACACTTGTGCTGTGTAATTTAAAAGATTAAAGGTCAAATCACACTCTACAGAGTTACGGTAGCTTTTTTTCCCTAAGTCGTAAGGTTTTTTTGCGGCAATAGTTATAATGCAACAATTAATCAAAAGAAGTTAGGTAAGGTGCTCTAAGCCCTTCCATTTGATAGGCCGTGGTAAATAATGCTTCAAACTGCGGTTACACAATTACCCTTGTGTTTATTCAATTTTAAATCAATTTTGAAAATTGATTTCTGAAGAGGGAATATTTCGCCGGGCAACCGAAGATGGCGGCATGCGAAGCACTTCCGTACTATTGTGACTCGAGGTGCGTGCGTCGTCTGCTATACGTGCAAGTTATGTGATCTCCTTCGGGAAACCTCGTCGTCTATTGAAAAGTATTCACGAGTATTTTTCAATTATCGAAAATTGCTTCGAGTGATTTGCAACAATCAAAAAGTATTTCTCGACGATTGAAAGATACTCCGAGTGCTTTTCGACCATCGACAGATGCTCCGAGTGCTTTTCGACCATCAACAGATGCTCCGAGTACTTTTCGACGATCAAAAGATGCTCCACTCCGAGGGTTTTTGAACCATCAAAAGATTCTCGGAGGGTTTTTCGACGATCAAAAAATACTCGCGAGTATTTCTTGACGATCAAAAGATGCTCCGAGTGCTTTCCGACCCTGGACAGATGCTCTAAGTGTGTTTCGACTATCGAAAGTACTCGCAAATATTTCTCGACGATCAAAAGATGCTCCGAGTGATTTTCGATGTCCGAAAGATGATCCGAGGGTTTGTCGCCATTTGAAAGATTCTCCAAGGGTCTCGAGGGGCACAACGAGCTGTTGGGTTGACAATTTGTGACTGAGCGCGTATGTTCGTCGGGCCTGGACAGGAACGATTTCCCGAATGAGATCGCATAACCTACACGTAGCAGACGACGCACTTACCTCGAGTCACAACAGTACGGAAGTGCGTCGCATGCCGCCATCTTCGAATGCCCGGCGAAATATTTCCTCTTCAGAAATCAATTTTTAAAATTGATTTAAAACTGAATAAACACAAGGGTAATCGTATAAACGCGGTTTTAAGTATTATTTGAGACTGCCTTTGGCTTGGAGCACCTTACCTAACTTTTTTTATGCATAGTTGCATTATATTTATTGCCGTAAAAAAATCTCACGACTTTGGGAAAAAAGGCTACGGTAACTTTGTAGAGCGTGATTTTACCTTTAATTATCCCCCCAGTTTTATTTTTTCCAACGCCCGTTTTCCCAAAATCGCAAAAAAAAAGTCTGCTTCATCGGCGACATTCTGTATTTATATTGATGTATCCAATGTTTTTTAGAATAATTATAAAGTAGTATGCTCATATAGGTTTATAAAATGTAAAATTATAATATAATTTAAATAAATTATAATATAAAATATAAAATTTTAAAAAAATGTACATACATGTTTTTATATTGGACAAATATGTTTTTTTTTTTAAAGTGTATTTTAAATGCAAGAAAAAGTTTTATAATGAAAATTATAAGAGTCTAATAGGCCTAACACTTTTTTTGTTAATAAACGTTAATAACAAAAAATAAATAAATTTGATACTCAAAAACATTTTACTCTAATAATAAGTCTAATAAACATTAAAGAAAAACACATTGTTGATTTTAATTAACAAAATAAAAAAAAACGCACCAATAGCATACTCTACTAAATTTACAGTATGTTTATGGCAGTACCCCTTGGGTGGTGTGGAAATCTGTCAGTACTTTCTGAATTGCATATTTAGTAAATTAATAGATAATAATTATTCATAGCTTATTATATCCAAATAAGGCATTGGCAAGCAAATCAAAAAAGGGTAAAATATATCTCATGGGTTGCCCAAATAAGAGGGAGTTATAATGAAGGCAAGCCAAAATCAGAGGGAGGCCCAATGAGGGTGCGCCGAAATGAGGAGGAGCCAGAAACAATAACGAAAGTTAGGTTAAAAATAACGTGAAAAAAGGCATAATTTGAACTTAATAACCCAAATTAAGGGGTAATCCAATAAGCCAAAATGAGGGGGTATCAGAAACAGTAAAATTAAGCAAAAATCGTTTATTATTAACCCAATAACGAAAGTTGGGTTACAAATAACGTGAAAAAAGGCATAATTTTAACCCGACAACCCAATTTGAGGGGGAGCTAATTCCTGAAACAGCGGCGGTGTCGAAGATTTTGTATTAATATAGAGAGATCTCTCTATATTAACACAAAGAGAGTTATACCATACAAAATCATTGACCAAAATTCTTGACATTTTACTATATAAATAAGTGTTTTTAGTCACTTGCCACGGCTTTGTGAAAGATCCTGATCGTCTTCTTTACTCTACCTGGGCTTAATATGTACCTTAAACATCCCTTAGACCTAATGAAAGACGTTTCTCAAAAATATTAATTAAATATTATTATGTATCCGTGTATACGTAGCTAATAAATTTAATTAATATTTTTCGCACTGTATTTGCTGCTAACAACATTTCATTAATATTTTTTAGAAATATCTTTGTTACGTGACAATCTTCCCGATCTATATTTGAAATAATAATTTCAACTGTAAAATCGAGAAAGTTTTACACGTATAAAGGTACATAGAGACTCAAGGCCATAAAAGTATCAAGTGGCTCGCTAACCTAAACAACTTCCCCGCCAACGGCTAGAAGCGCACGTGCGGAGCTACGTTGTAGTTTCAGCGCGCAACTAGTTGCCGGGCCCCGTATGACCTAATGAGTGCAACAAGCGACGACAATGTAACGCGGCTAAGGGGAAGTAAGCTGACGGCAGCGTGGGAAGTCCGGAACCTCTTCCAAACGCTCTCAAACCACGCTACACTTTCACTCCGTGATCGAGCAGAGAAGCCGGCGGACCTGTATATTCTATAGTTTTGATCAGATTTTATTATTCAGAGATTCAGATTCGTTTTTGTTATGATTTTATCATTTAGAGATTCAGATTTGTTTCAATTAGTTTTCAATTCACAGTTTCAAATTAATTATATAGAGACAATAGTATTTATTATTCAGATTTGAAACGAGGATTTTCTTTAAGAATTGTAGATAGTTTAACAGAGGGAAAATATAGATACAATTGGACCATGTAGTTTGTCTAACAAATATATTTCATCCCAAAATCACTTATCCTTGAAAATCCCAAGATACCAGAAAGAAGGAAGGTTTAAAAGTGAGAATTTTCCTATCCAATCAAGCAGAAAAATCACAAGGTAAGATTCATAAATATTAATTTGGACCACTACCAAAGGGAAGAAAAAGACATTTGCAGGCAGGGAGACGAATCCAGACCAGATTCTATCCTGGATACTTGTACAGGTATCGGATAGGCAGACTTAAACACAAAAGTAGAAACTCTTCAAGTTTCTACCTTAACAGTCTTTCATTAGGTCTGAGTAGGTATGTTTAAGATACATTTTAAGCCCGGGTGGAGTAAATAAGATGGTACGGATCTTCCACAAAGCCGTGGCAAGTGACTAAAAACACTCATTTATATAGTAAAATGTCAAGAATTTTGGTCAGTGATTTTGCATGGTATACACACACACATAAATATATATGCGTGTGTGTGTATAATATTTCTTGATATATACATTGATATATAGAAATAGTGTATAGTGTAAATATTTACAGGAGATATTATTTATTATTTAATTTACGTAAAATAAAATTTTTATTGGACGAATATTTTGTTGTTTTTTTGCAGGATTTAACCCAGGCTAGACCTCAATACGCGCATTTTCTACATTACAAGTGTCCGAGTTGTGATCAATTGAATCCCGGCCTTCCTGCCTCTCGCTCATGAACTCGACAGGGATAGACCGGGAAATTGTGCGGAGAAAGTGCGGCGTGCTTCACCCGTCGTGCATTTTGTATTCGCGGGCAACCTAGCTGCATTGTACGGTGTCGCCATTGTACCGACAACTTACGTCCGTCGGTGACTCCAGCATCATCGAAGGAAAGCCGTGGCGTATTAGATTATCGTAGTTAGAAAACGCTCAGTGCTGTGCATAAGTCCAGTTGCCTCGTTACAAACATGTCACGGGGTTTCAGGAACTAATTCGCACAAAAGTAAAGTGACGAGGAGGATTCGACCCTACGTCCCCGAGATCTCAAGGCGCGTGCTCTAACCACTGAGCCAACGACTCACTACCCTGTACTCGCGCCGACTAGCTCTTACGGGCGCTATACCCGCCCGTTATATGGTTCACCAGTAGTTCAACCATTTTTCAATAATGTCCTTTTCTAATCTTTAAGTATACCTGTTACGTCCTGACTACTCTTAAATAAGTAGTCACGAACGTAATGATAAGTGTAGTGGCAAGGCTCTAATATTCAAAACTAGTTAGTAAGCGCCTAACACTCTCACTGTGTTAGTTAATAAATATTTAAACCTTACCTTGTTGTGCTTTAATCAGGTTGATTTATAAATGAAATAATGTTACTGCTTTGCTTTAGATAACAGAAACTGTTTATTTCTTTATTCTTATAGTTTTATTTATTCTTGTCGTTATGATTATGTATTAGACTCTTTAATTTTTAGTTTGTACTTGTCACCAATTGTCGGACTGACGTGCGGTACGGAGCTCTAATTTTGAACTGACTGCTAAAGTCCGCACAAAACCTTTTAAAAACTTAGTATGGAACAATATGTTAATGGAGATTTATAAACATTATATCTTAAAAGTATCGAAATTGTACACATAAAAAGTGGCGCTCGCTTGTTACGTCACGGAACGCTGAGTGTACATTTTGGCTGTGTCAGCGCTCATTGACACATTTACACGTTTCGACAGCATTTTTGCGAACGTAATAAGAATTTGAATTTTGATTCTTTAAAACAATGAGACATCAATGTGTCCTACTTACAATTGAAAATGGAACATCAAAAGTTACGTTATAGACGTAACATACCATCACAGCCTTGATTTTTAGTTGTATATTTTATATTTATGACTGTTTTAGGTTTGGAGAGAATTTCCAGATCGATTAGTGGGTTTCCCATCTAGAACACATGCTTGGGAGAATAGGACAAACTTTTGGAAGTACGAGAGTGAATGGACAAACCATTTATCGATGGTTCTTACTGGGGCTGCATTCTATCATAAAGTATGTACTTATTTATGGCTCTTAAGTCGCATTTTTCAAATTATTATAGCACTCTAGTGAGAGATTGTTTTTGGAAACAGTTAGCTTTTAATTGTTAAAATCCTTTCTGTCGTTTTTAGCAACGTTTTAATATTCCCATATGCCAATAATAAAGATTCAAGTGAGCTAGCGCTTTCTCATTCACAATAGGTCATAAGCTGAAGTGTACAGGCCTTGTATTGTCAAGTGGCCTAAAAATTTGACGGCATTTAATACCAGTGTCTATAGAATGTTTTAAGGGCGAATAATATCGTAGTAGTGTGTCGCATACTAGTGTGAAGTGCCAGAGTGCATGATTTGCGAGTTGCTAAAACACACGACTCGGGCATCTTAGAATGAATATAAAATTCGGTAATTGTTGCGTCTTGGTGCGTATTTCGCAGGATAGAAGCACGATAACATCTGGTTTTCTAATGTCAATTCCTAGTAGAGAGTGAGGGTAAAAATTTTAAATAATAAGTATTTAAAACACGAAAATAACGCATTGATTTATTATGGAGGGTAAAATTAAAAAACTAAGAATATTAAAAAACTATCATAATTAAAAAAAAACGCTGCCAATTCATTGGCGCGTAGCTTCCTCCAACTAAATTTATAGTTCCAATAGATAAAATATTATTTAAATATACAATGTTAATGCTTTTTTAAATATTTTAAAACTTGATTATTGCTGAAGGATCAATTAAAAAATAATACAAAATATTGTGAATCTGAATAAGTTGGAATGCGTTTAAGCAAGCCATCTGCGCAAGGATTGGCTGTGCTCATGTACTATATGTCATACTGATGTGTGTGTGTGTGTGTGTGTATGTGTGTATATATATATATATATATATATATATATATATCTACCTATATTATATAGTTGTTAGGGAGATACTCCCCCCCGCACCCCCCGCCCCCCACCAAATAACGTAAAAATCATTCATTTTTATGTTATTTTTGAAAAAATCGCCGCAGCCGCGACGTCGACGCTGGCCGAAGTTGGACGGGGAGAGGGGGGAGAACTCCCATCGTGCTCTCTCTGCAGTCGCTCGAATCCTGATCGCTTATTCTCAACATTAATATTAAAATTTTAAAACTTAATTCTGTTTCTATATTATCCTAGTTATTATTTTTATAAACTATCTATTTAAACTAAAAACAAATAATAAAATCTGTGCGAGTATAAATTAATTTTTACGCCGCGAACACGAGCTCTTCCTGGTAAACTAATAATCTTTTAACTAAATAAAATATGCACAGTTACAACAATATATTGTTCAACTGTTTATACCTTATGTGAATTTAAATTTATATTTTATTTACAACAAATGCTTCTATTGTTAAACTACTTTTATTTAAAAACCAGGCGGACTTGTGGAATATCAATACGGCTTCAGGAAAAAACGCTCCACTCTTGATGCCAAAAGCTTAGTAGATAACACAGCTAGAACTGCAACAGAAGGAAAAACATGGAAAGGAGGATCCAAGAAGTACTGTGCTATTATTACACTGGATGTTAAAAATTCGTTTAACCCAGACAGCTGGGGCAAAATATAGGAGGCACTACGAAGAAAAGAGGTACCTGCATACATAAGAAGGATTATGTCTGACTACCTGAAAGACAGAACCGATTTGTATGACACAGAGAGCGGCACGAAAACCTATCGAGTTACCGGAGGAGTTCCACAAGGGTCAGTGCTCGGCCCAGTATTGTGAAACATCATATACAATGGCGTACTTAGGCTAGAGCTACCCGAAGGTTCAACAGGGTTTGCAGATGACATTGCAGTAATAGTAGTAGCAAAGCAAAAGGAAGAGGTGACGGAAATCGCTAACGAGACAGTAAGTATAATCCACGATTGGCTGAAGCAGACTGAACTTGAGCTTGCTAGCCATACAACTCAGGCTATTCTTATATCTAGTAGAAAAACAAAATAGAGACAAAAACGCTGTCAGTGGACGGACATGAAATAGACTCTCAGCCGACCATTAAGTATCTGGGAATTATCATACCTGACGTTTGTTATCAGCAGCCTTATTGGCTCAGTTGCTTCATGGACAGTAAGTGAGCACTACATACATAATGATCACCCGGCCATAATAATCGAGGTAGAAATATCAAAACAGGGACCCAGCGTGAGTACAACGACCAATATAGTTAGTTGGTGCAACGGCAGTATCTAAGCACCAGTTCTGGAGAGGGGAGCCGAGGGTGTTTCATACACTCCTGTGCCTAAAATCCAGGCGAGGCGCCTTAAATTTAAATTTTACTAGGTACGAAGGTGAGCAGCGAGCTACATGACGAGCGTTCGGCGATGTGGACACGCCCACTTTCTCGCTTCGGGTTTTTCTTCTCTCTCTCTCTCTCTCTCTCTATCACCCGCAGACGGGTGATAGAGAGAGCTTGCGCTTGATTAAACTCAGTTACCACGTTGCGTATATGCAAACGCGTTACTGAGTTTCCATAGTCGAGTACGTCTCCGCCGCAGCCTGCTTGCGACACAGGCGCCGCAATCAGAACACATCCAACCTCCAAGCTATCGACATTAACCCATTACGATTCCGTAGCCACCATGTGTCTCACACGTATCGATGCACGCTAGTGTTCCTGAGGTGAGAAAAGCCCAGGACAAGCAAGGAATAGAGTGTATAAAGTGTACCTTTTAAATTACTTTATACTAATTAGTGCACCCGGGGATATCTCTAATAGACTGATCCGGGGAGTTTCTCCAATCTCGGGGAAACTCAGCACAAAATCTAACATAACTAATCTGTCTCCTAAAGGATATAAAAATTCCGCTATACGCCGTTCGAGTGGGCTGGCTACGTTAAGTCCCACTTGGTTATCCCAGGACGCATCGCGATTCGTATGACTAATTATTTCACACTAAATTTGCATTTTAACACATAGTACCTGTCAGCCTCGTGCATGTATTTTACTTATATATGTAATACTTTCTTCTCAAACTAGTGTAAAATCAATATCATTTTCGTTTCGGGACATTATCGCGTTTCAGATCCATATTAATAAATTTAAATTTTAAGCCGTGTAAGACCTGTTGAATACCAGGCGTAAGCTTGTGTCGCAGGCAATGTGTTATTATTAAATTATTAATAAATCTCCTTTTTACACAATATATTTCGCGGGCTCAATCCTCATCATCACAAACATACTCATGTTATCATGATTCTCATTATTACGAATAGGAAGGTCGGTCAAGCGTTGTCAAGCAGAGCACGATGCGTACGAGGACAGCATAGAGCTATTGTTTTGTACTCTCACCTTTTAGGTCACCTCTCATCATGCGCAAATACGTTACCGATCAATGCTTGATTAGAATAAGTCCCCTTGTGGATCATATCCGTTGGTGGACTAGTCGTCCAGCGAATGTCGTAAATTGCTATTCTCATTCTTATTTAATATGAGAATAAAGGATCTACGCCACCACCTATTACTTACATAAATAAAGGAGTTATAAATATCAACCTCACTCTGTCCTATTATCCTACTCTGTACCGCAAGTCACCGAATTATTTAATTAATAATGAAGTAAAATCTATAATAAGCTCAATCGAACTTTATTTGCCTTGGTTCAGACACATAATGATTATCAAATTTTGAGACACACGTAGTTATTAATTTGATTCTTTTTCCTGGCTCACTCATGACATTCAGAAACTATTGGAGCGACAAATAAATAAATTCGCAATGGTACCCCTGGTGGGACTTGTGGTAGTAAACAGAGCGGATAGAGGATAGAATGTGCTTGGTCTAATGGAATAATACCGCGCAAACACACGCATTACAGAATTGACCCATAGCGTTCGCGTCGTACCTAGTTAACGTCGAATTATATTTGTGCTAGAAGATTTTCGCCTCAGACGTATACTCTCATTTGGAATTATTTCGCTCGCCTCAGGTAGGTCCGGTACGTTTATTAGCTTATTAAAAGCACTTATTTTCGTTGATATTACCTGCTTAAAAATGGATAGAAATACCAAACAAAGCTTAGGTGCTATACCAAAGACAATGGGTCGCGGCAGCTGGGCGACATCGCGAAACCCTGCACCCGTTACTAGACGTTTCCCAGGGTTATCACTGTTGCCGGATAGCAACGTTTCGGTCATAAATAACAGCCATGACGCCGTTGATCCACGAACCGATCCCTTTGGAGATCAAGGAGCCTTTCCTACTCTTATGATGCCGATATTGCTGAGCGCAGTGCCTTCTAACACGAACGTGGCTGATGCTGTAGGACGTGAGAATGTGTCCGATGCGGCCGACATTGATAAAAACGGTAATAGCATAACGTTTCGAGATGCGCAGTATGTCTTCCAGCAAGAAGCCACACAAGTCTTCCAATCTATGTACAATCTGGATTGCGCACTAAAACGTCGCACGGACATTATTAGCGTGCGCGTAAAAGAAGTTGACGACTTGTGACAAAAATTAATTCAATGGGATACACGCCTGACAGATAATGTTAATAAATTACCAAGATATTCGGTATTTATCGCAACGATGCGCTGATCTGGCTGATGCACAAAATAAAGCATGGGAGGGAGCGCAAGTTATGCAACAGAGTTTACGGAAGCTGAGTCCGAGCGGGGCAAGGAACTCCATGCATTGTACCATGACCCTATGCACGTGTCAGATAAACCAACAAAATATCCTCATCCAGTCCCTTGTTTGGATCGACCTGATCTCCCAGATATACCTCCGCCACAGGTTTCAACAAGGAAATTTTACAATTGAAAAGAGACTCTAAATTAAATCAAAGAGAGAAAGAAACGCAATTAAAATTGACGCAGAACAGGAAAGAGACTCTAATAAACCAATAATAAAAGAGAAAGATAAAGAAACGCACTTAAATTACACTATCGCCGCGAGGTACCTTAACGCACGCTGGAGAGCTCTCCTACCTGAATCGCAAACGGGACGTGGACGGCGCGACGTAAAGCCCTGGCCGCACGTGGATGGGATGCACCTTCCTCAGTCGCAGGACGCCTCGACGTCTCGAGGGAACCAATCCTGGACCACGGGCAGACCTTTTCAGCCCTGCCGCGTAGGTAGCGATCTCACACACGCGACGCACGAAAATACAAAAAGGAGAGTCGATCGTCCTGAAAAGGACGTTAATAACGACTCTATTCGCCCGCAGTTAATACAAGTTTATTCGCTAGGCGCAAACAAAAGAAATTCGCAGAGACGACTGATAACTCGAGAGGAGCTATCAGAACTGAACGACACGTGCTCCCGCGCGCCGGAGCCTGCGCAAACGGCAAAGGCCCACAGCGGCGCGCGCATGCACTCGACCGCTCTCGCCGCAACGCTCGCCGCGCTACGGCGCGAAATTCCAAATTAAGTAAGCGACTCTGCAGAACCCGAACAAAAACATTTGATTTGAACTTCTAACGCACCAAAAAGTATTTTCTAGAAGTTTTGACGTAACTTAAAATTTTACTATTACTATGCCTCCTCTAGGAGGAAGCAAAACTATTAGAAGAAAGTAAATAAATATTCCTTGTAATTATTTACAATGGTTTAAAATGCTATAGATGTACTTATTTTAAAAGAAATTGGAAACTATTCTAATTCTAAAAGTCAATTAAATGATATACTTGAATTCAACAACATTTTAAAATTTTACTTGAATTTTGATATGAAATCTCCAATCAATTTTTAAAGGTTGTATAGTATTCAACCTTTTGATAGGAATAAAGAATAAATTTAAATGCTTCTTTTTTGGTTCAAGTACTAACGGTCACTGGATTTGTTTGTGGTACGAAGACAATGTAATACGAATTCTTAATAGTATGTAACGTACTTGATAGAAGGTACTTTACCAATTCGGTTTTCCCTCGTCGACGCTATCACCTGTCCTATGGCCCGCCGATGCTCGCTACAAATGCTTGGTGCGCCCGAAGCACTTTGCTTTTCACATAAGGCACTCGCTGATATTTAAAGGTTCGACGATGAATACACACAAACACATGCACATACATACACACACGCGCGCACGCATTCACACACACGCATACATGCAGATATTCAAGTATTATTGATAAACTGTAATGGGACAAGACTTGACGATGAAAGAAGACGGGTGCGTTTGAACGTACGTACTCTAAAAAATTCTACCGCTAGGTGTGTGACTTTTGCTTGGACGCCCAAATATTTATGTAGTTCATAATTCGGATCGTTTGTTCAATTTTAATATTGAAGTTTACACTCTATATTTAATTAGTACTTTAGATTTTAGTTTGTTTTGACTTTTCAATTTTAAATTGTGAATTGTATTTCATATATTGTTAGTGCATACTAATATTGTTGAATAATTATTATTTTTTCTTATTATTAGTGATATATGTGCAAGTATGATTACAATTTGTTAAATTGCATTGTTAAAGTGTTCCATGTATGCGTATCCTGCTTTCAATAAAGTACTTCAATGGAATTATTAGATAAGTAATTTATTATAAATTAAAACAAAAATTATTGGTTAAAATTTTTTCTATTAAGCATTTACTTTGTTGAATTTATTTTATTTTTACAGGTTCTTCAATGTTTATAATGTTTGTAGCAGATGAATTTTTCTACCAGCCTCTTGACTGGTAAAGTATATTATTTTTCATTTAGTAAAATTATTGTTTATCTTGTATATAAATGATTTTGTTGCATTTTATTGCAAAGTATAATATGTCATTGATATTTCATTAATTTCAAAAATTGTATAAAAATTTGTTTATGGTTAAAATTATGATTAAAATATTGTTCTTATTTTAATTTTTATTATTATTATTAATTTTTCAATGCAATAATGATTGTTATTTATGATTGTTATAATTTGCTATGTATAATCTACAATTTAATTTCAATGCATAAGTTACAATTTAGTGAAAGTATCTTGTTCAATATTTGTTTAAGAATTGTCGATTCTGTGATGCAGTAACCATATATCATTGAGTTAATGATTTACATTTTTATAATTTATATGTATTTTTATAATTATGAGGCATAGTATTATGTTTAAAGCCAGCAAGATTAAAAATTTATCGTTTAAGACTTTGTGTTTACATGCGGTAGTTGTATATGTATCTTACACACGTCTACACATATGTAAGTGTTTAGTAGATGCAAGATTATAATAAAAAATTCACAAACTCAAGATTTTAAGTAACATGCAAATAACAAATGTATTTACATATATACATACATGGTGATAAAAGCAATATAAGTGACTTGCTGTTGTCAGCCATAGCAGGGGAGTAAAAATTTTGTGTACGACATGACAAAGTAGTGCTTGACAAAAACAAGCCTCTATCGTTCACAGGATTACAAGATACGCGCTGTTTAATAATATATTGTGATGTTGCGCTTTTTATAACCAGAATTTGGTTACGCAAACAATCATATACTCTGTTGTTTTGCTTCTACTTCGTACCGCGGACTCTTAGATCTTCAGACGGGGACAAATTGTAGGTTATAGGAACAGGTATGCCTGGCGTGGCGAATGTCTCAAATAAAGCTTAATTCACACTGTTATAATTGGTGATAATAATTCGTATATTCTGCAACCCCCATTACGGAACGAGATTCGCCCGTATACAATTTGTTTAATAATACCGAGACTAGGACTCTCGCGTGCTCTCAATCTTGATTAACGAATCTAATTATTAATAATCCTCACAAATGAAGGCAATGACGTTACTCTAATAGAAACAAACTCGTAGTATTAATTATTGAAACAATGAAAACGCAATTGAGTTTATCGTTCGTACACGGATCCTCCAAAATGGCGTCGGCGTCGCTTTAACGGACACGTCGTCCCTCAAAATGGCGTAAGACCGTTACTCTCTTGAGATAGAGTTGTCCTCCTCCAGTCGCCCCAGTAGTCGTGCTGAAAAACGCGAAAACCGATAGAACGTATCGATAGATCCGTGATCAACGGCGCTACTAACGGGCAATAAGCATGAATACTTCGATTTGCTGGCGCAAACGTATTAAGTTGAGGAATGACTACGAACATTCGACTACTTTATTCGTGAGAATTGCTTACGGGAGGATTTATCGTTACAACGTATCTGATTAACGCGCTTTCTATTCTAGATTTTCAAACCTACAGGGGCTAGGGCGTTATTTTTGCCGGATCGCTTAGCGATCAACAGCGTCGCTACGCATTACTCCCCAACCGTTGCTGGATCATTAGATTCACAGCGTCTTAAAATCTCTCTGTGATAATGCTGGATCTCTTGATGATCGACAGCGTCGCTACTTAAATTGTTGCGCGGTATCTGGATCGATTTCCGATCAACAGACGGCAAAAATGGTTACGATATTTCGCTGGATTGCACAGCAACCGATAGTGTGTCAGCGTTTGTCAAATATGGCGGGATCAGTTAGATCGACCGCGTCTCAACCTATTCAAACGGCGTGATTACGGACGCACGCTACGCGAGGATAATTCCGTTGCACGATATAAATTTACCACTCACCAGACATTTAAGTAATCCCATATCAGACCAACAACAACTTACTCGTACTCTGAACTACTTCGCCTTTCTCTGCTACGACAACTTGGATCCCCCTTTCACCTCGGTTATTATCAAATTCGGCTGGCTATAATTCCCTGGATTGCGTCCTGCTCGCTTCAAGGTTGAGAGAATTCTGGTGAAGAAGGAAGTCTCCTCCTTCCCTCTATCCTGCGCGTCTCCGGAAAATCTTAATCCGCGCCCTCTATAATAATTTATATTGGCGCGAAATCATCGGCGTTATATACGCTGGCTCTATCTCTTACGCGAGCGAGAGAGAAAGGGATAGTATATGTTAGGTCGCGAAGTCGTCATATTTCCCCTTGTCAGGATTTAGGCAATCCGCGGACGCGGTGCACTGGACTCTCCCGTTTTCATTGGGGCGTCACAGTGCGGCGACATGGCTCTGGTAGTGGTGCGCGCTAGTGGTGTACACGCGCTCTCCCACTACCAGCATCGTCTCGCGGCGGCATGGCTCTGGTAGTGGTGCGCGCTAGTGGTGTACACGCGCTCTCCCACTACCAGCATCGTCTCGCGGCGGCATGTATATTCGCGCGCGATTCCTACTCTCCGCGCGCTATATTTCGGCGCGTTATTACTCTCTCTCCCTCTCACATCGCCGCGGTTCCCTCTCCCGCGGTCCGCCGCACTATAGCGGAACGTACGATGATGCGCGTCGACGATGCGCACTCATCATTTGTAAACCGACACGCGCAGTGCTCTCCTCGAGGGAGTTTATTTAGTGATCCGTCGCGACTCCTAGTGCCCGCAGGGTTAGGTGTGTGGCTGCTGTATCGGTACAGCAGCCCGCTACACCTGGCGACAACAACGCGGCGCTACTCTACGTTGTAGTCTCCTGCCAGACCGCAGGGGAGCCACCGCTGCTCCATGCGGTTGGCAGGAGAGGTTATGCTCCTCAAGGAGACACAACAACACATCGCGGGTAATCTACCGCTGCTCCCGAATTGCAGCAGGTATTTTGAGTGTTACGGGAGTGCATTAGTGTACGCGTGCAGCCGAATCAGGCTGCACGTCCCAATATATATATATATATATATATATATATATATACACACACACACATATATATAGTGAGTTTTAGTAAAATAAATTGATTTAATCAAGAATGACATGTGATATAAGGTTTTTTAGAAAACCTAAGTTAGGCGTTATCATCACCTGTTTAGGATCGGTATAAGCGAAGAGGGAGACTGTAGGTATTGCGGGGCAATGCAGCAATCAACGCTATACCTTCTCTGCGAATGCCCAGCATTTGTCAGTATGAGGTGCAGAATGTTGGGGACTCCCTTCATCAAGGTAGAGGGTTTGCGCTCGCTAAATCTGCAGTTAGTCTACAACATGGCAAAGTGGAGTAGCTAAAGTCTCTAAGCTGGAGACTTTTGGGACAAGCAAATATATAGGCAGGAGGCACCGCACAATGGAAGTCTGTGTGCGAGACCGCCACGTCCCTGAGCAAGGGCAGGCGTTGTCACCTCCGACATCCTGATTAGATTAGATTAGATTAAGCTAGGCGTAGTGTAGAATATAGTATATTTAATATATATAGTGAGTTGGAGTGCAAAAAGTTCATTTGAGAAAGTTTAAAGTGTAATATAACGTTACTTTGTATAAAAATTAGTAAAAGTATGCATATATATACATGGTGATGAGTATGATAATATACAGTAACAGTGCAAGTGTTTATTATAGCTAGAGTGAAAACAATTCATATTTCCTTAAGATTTAAGGTTATGCAGAGGGATAAAATATCAAATATACGTATATATACATATACATATGCTCAGTGATGGCTTAGAATATAGTATATTAAACATATATAGTCATTGTACAAGTATTTCATAGAGGCAAGTGTGAAAAGTTTAGTTTTTCAAGAATTTAGTATGGGTATAGTGAAGAAATGTCAGTTTCTACCTTTATTAGTCTATAAAAGTATGTCTAAAAAGATGCATATACATGGTGAACATGTAGAATATAGTATATTTAATATACTTAATAAATTTGACTTAAAAAAGTTGTTTTGAACAAGTATGTTGTGTAATATAAGGTCACTTTTTATGAACATCAGGTCCTGCGCACGGACGGAAAGTCACTTTTTGGAGAATGAGGCTTCGCTACTAGAAAGACTTTTTTCAATTGGGTATTTAGGCTTTTTAAATACAGTTAATTTGTTTAGAATTTAATTTGCTACAAAATAGCCAGAATACTTTTATGAAAAAATCTTTTTGTAAAAAATAGCTCAGGAAGAAATGAAAAAAAAACACATTTTTGGTCAAATCCAATAGGCGTTCGCCCTGGGTATAAGATGTTTCTTCGAAACTCTTTATACGGGACAAGTACCTTAAAACTCTCATGTGTCGATTAAAGGTATGAAGTATATTGTCAAAAATCAAAGTAGTTTCACAGGCGGTTTACAGGCGAAGTCGGGGCGATGATGCGTATTGCATATACGTACGTTATTGAGTTTCAAAAAAGAGGTCTTCCGCACATGCATGTTATACTTTTTTAAGACGATTAAAAAAAATCATGTTGCAAATAATGTAAACTAATTAATTAGTGTAGAAATACCTGATAAAAATAAAAATGAAAAAAAGATTATTTGCTTTCGTACGGCAATTTATGATACATGGACCATGTAGTGATTATAATGTCAACTTATCAATAATTAATGATAAAAAAAATGGTTAAGTAAGTTTTCTTTAATGATGAAACTTATTTTAATACAACTAGTTACCCGATTGATAGACGAGGAAATGACGGTAAACAAATAATGTTTAAAAATGAAAATAATAAAACATACGTAGATGATTGGTTTTTTTTTTATATATATAACCCATACTTATTATTAAAATATAACTGTTACATTAACGTTGAACTGTGCTCAATTGTATACTGTTTTAAATATTTATTTTAATGTACATTTTCGAAAATGAGTAATATTGATGTGATTTTCAGTATTGAATATAATTAAAATTGTATGTAATTTCAAATATTTTGAAATTGCAACACTAAAAAATATGCATTGTAACGGCGCAACTGGACTTGTGCATGGTGGCTGCGAAGATGCCGCCGTATCACCAAGCGGTTTCTAAATTTAACAATCTACGACACCACGGCTCCCCCTTGATGGCGCTAGACGTCGGTGCAATGACGACTCCGTGCAGGAGGATACAAAATACCCGGTGAGTAAAGCTCGCCGCGCTTTCTCCGCGCACAGGGTTTCTCGACTGCCGACAGACAAACTTTAAGCGATTTTAATTTTAACAAGTATAATAGATTATTCTAAAATATGATGTCTCATTATTTTCTAGTAAGCAACGTGAAATTTTTTATACTATTAAAAGTAACATTGAAAACATTAATAAGCAAGAAAAATATAATAAAAACTTTTTTGATGGACCGGGAGGTAGTGGAGAAAGTTTTTACTACATTCATTGATTATGTACCTAAAAAAATTGAATATTTCTGTTTTACTAGTTGCATAGAAGTAGTATACGGGCCCGTATAGCGAGAGTGGGCGTAACCCAAGTGAGGGAGGGGATACAGTAGCCTACGGTAGCACGTTTTTATGTAAACAGAAGCACTTGTACAAGGAAACAGTAGCTAATTAGGTCGATTATAATGATGAATACCCCCTTTAATATGTCAAAAGTAGTTAATTGTTGTTAACAGTAGTTAAATAGGTCAATCAAGATGAAAAATTATCGTCACTGTGGTGAGCAAGTGATAAAAAGTGTGTCATCATCATGACGGGTGGCCTATTTTTATTTGTTCATTTATAAATAATTTATAAAGAATTTTTAACATAACTTATATAGGTCACGAGGCCTCCTTTGCGCTATACTAGCCCCCGAGTCCTCCCCTCCTTTTTAACTCTATACCGGCCCCAAGCTCGGGCGCACGAGGCGTTTTACCCTACCGCTTTACGCTACACCAGTCTCGACTGGAAGTCGCGGCTCCCCTGCCCCCTTTTATGCTTTAGTAGCCTGTAACTCACTCTCCCAACCGCTTTACGCTTAACTAGCCCCACTGGCAGGTACGCGTTTCCTACAGCTGTTTCGTGCCCGAGCTGCTATTCTCTCTCTCCCCCCCCCCCCTCTCTCTCTCTCTCTCTCTCTCTCTCTCTCTCTCTCTCTCTCTGGTGAGTACAGTTGACAGCTCTGCTGATCTGCCATTCTTTTGAACTATTATTCTGCTGCTTCTTGCCTTCGGGCCCTCTTCTGTTGTAGATAGTTGCACGCTTCTTTTTGCAACCTTCACGCTGATATATAAATCACCGAAGGCTGCAATTCTTTTAACTCATCTTTTCATCTGCCAACTTTCTACACTGCTCCTAACCTACAAATCTGCTCCGCTTGGCTTGGCTTGTTTTCGCACCTGCACGGCGTCTCCTTCTCTCCGAAATCTACATCGTGGCGACACCTGCAACATCGCGGTCGGCACCACCAGCAGCCAACGCTTCGCGGAATCCGTCACCAACCCGCCTGGCCGGCGCAACGACACCTACGCCATCCATTGAGGCGGCTTTGATGGATATTCGCGGAACTCTAGACGACATCCGCAACGCTCAAACGGAATCCCTCAAGACGCAGAACATCGTGTCAGAGAGGATCTCCAAGATTGAACAGCGACTTGGCCCGCTGGAGAAGCGTCTCAAGGCCCTCGATGAGCTGCCTGCACTCAAGACTCGCATTCAAAATGCTGAGTCCACCATCACCGAGTTGCAGGCACAAATAGAAGACCTCTCGTCGAGGAGCCTAACAACGCAGCAGGACAGCAGCAGTACTATGCCGGGCGCTGCGGAGATCTGTAGTCTGCGCAGCGAATTGGCTGAGGTCAGGAGGCGACAAGAGCAGTCATCCAACAGCGTGATCGTCGTCACTGGCCTGCACTACACCCGCGAAATCTCGCTGCACCTCCTCGCCTACTCAGTCGTGAGCGCGCTTGACCCCACGGTCCTCAGAAGGGATATAGCATCAGTCAGGACTATGGGGAGGCTTGATGCATCCAACAACTCCGCCAGGGGTGACGCAGACTTCCACCACTAGCCGTCACCCTGTCCTTAAGCGCGCTTGCACGCTCCATAGTAATCTCTAAGGCCCGGCAACGTAAGCTGCACACCAGCGAATTGGACGCCACCTTGCCGGAGGAAGCTAAAGCTCTGAGCCCTGACCATCAAAGGCTCATAAACATCAACGAGCCAGGCCAGGCTGGAGGCCAAGAGGAGGCAGGGCTGCCGCACGTTCACTCGAGAAGGAAGGCTTTACATGCGCTGCAACGACGACAGGGAGCGGGCCACCGTCATCAACACCGACGCTGAACTGGATGCTTTTTTAGCCCGGCTCCCTCTCACTGCCGACATCGCTCTACACTGAGGCTCAAACACAAACATATCATCTCACCACACCCACCATCAAGCTCATCTGCCACGTTTTCACCCGGCTCTGAGGCGTCTCTGTCCGAGGGTCTACGAGTCTGTCATTTCAATGCGAACTCGCTTACGGGTCACATTGAGATGATCAGGCTCTTTTTATCCACTCGCTCTCCATTCCACGTAATAGCTGTTACTGAGACCTGGTTGAGCGAAAAGGTAACGTCCATCCCTTCACTGGACGACTACGTACTTTACAGACGGGACAGAAACAGAAACGGAGGAGGTGTGGCCCTCAACATACATATATCACTGACGGCTAGCGTTATCTCATCATCTGACAGTGAATGGTCTGGCAGGCCGGGTAAGCCTGAATACCTTTTCTGTGAGGTATCGGCAAAGGGAATCTCTCCGATCTTCGTGGGAGTTGTGTATCGTCCTCCTCACGCTCCATTCTTTCAAGGCTCTAACTTTATAGACCAGCTAACTACCCACGTGCACAATTACTCAACGAAGGTCATAATGGGAGATTTCAACTCTGATCAGCTTTCATCATCTGAAGATGCCAGTTTCATCAGGGCCTTCATTGATGAAAATTCCCTTTCTTCTATAAACAGGGCTCTGATACCTGGCTTGACTTGTGTCTGATCGACGAGCAGGATCGCCTGCTGTCACACTGGAAGACAGACTCACCTTTCATCAACGGACATGACCTTATCACGGCCACTCTCGATGTACAGATTCCACGACACGTACCTAACACATACTCCTACCGTAACTTTAAAGGAATCAGCGCCGAGAGGCTAAGGGACTTTCTTAGCGCATGTGACTGGTCATCTCTCACCCTATCATCACTTGACGAATGCATCTCTACACTTAACGCTAACCTTACTAACGCCATTAATCAACTCGCCCCATCACGGACTGTAACACCTAAAAAAGAGCGTCACCCGTTGTTCTCCACGGCTCTTCGTGACCTTGTATCCGAGAGGGATAGACTATACAGGCGTTTCAGGAACTCCAGGCTTGATTCAGATCTCCGCTTATACAGACAAGCTAGGGACTATACTCATAAACAGGTCGAGGAAGCCAGGCTGGATTATTACTATTCACGCCTGTCAACCTTGACTGATATCGCCGAGATCTGGAGAGCGCTGGAGAAACTTGGAATTTCCGCCACTAAGGCCCCATTACCACCTCGCTTTAGCACAGATGAGCTCAACAAGCATTTTAGCTCGATCTCCAATGATCCGCTAGCGCCTGCTGTTGAGAACTATCTTCTAACCCTGGAAAGTCTTGACCTCCCGGAACATTTCGAGTTCAGCCCTATAACGGAATCGGACGTGTTGAGTGCAGTGTCGCACTTCGACACCCAGGCGAGGGGAAGCGACGGAATCCCCCAGGTTGTTATATTAAAAGCACTGCCAGTTCTCGCTCCTGTATTATGTCACATCTTCAACCTGTCTCTGAGCGAGGCCCGTTTCCCATCTGCCTGGAAATTGTCACTGGTGCGTGCACTCAACAAAGTCAGTTCACCAACAACCCTGACTGACTACCGCCCGATTTCACTTCTTTGCTTTCTTTCCAAAGCCCTGGAGTGGCTGGTGCACAAGCAGGTCTCGCAATACCTTGAATCAAGGCTCTTACTAGACAATTATCAGACAGGCTTCCGCACCGGCCACAGCACTCAGTCTGGCCTAATTAAGCTAACTGACGATGTCAGGGTCGGGATAAACAAAAAGAAAGTGACACTCCTTCTGCTCTTTGATTTTAGCAAGGCGTTTGATACTGTGTGCCACGTCCGGCTCCTGAGGAAGCTAACAACTTTTGGCTTCTCTAAGCATGTTATCCGCTGGTTTGCCTCCTATCTCACTGGAAGAGAGCAGGCTGTCGTTGGTGACAGTAGCGAGCGTTCTTCCATGCAGCGTCTTAACATCGGCGTCCCGCAGGGTTCCGCCTTAGGTCCCCTGCTGTTCGCTCTGTACATCAATGACATCGGTTTCTGCCTACACTCCGATGTTTCCCATCTCATCTACGCGGATGACCTGCAGATCTACAGTCATTGCCACCTCGAGGAGCTCGATTCTTTATCAGACAGGATGAGTGCTAATGCCGAGAGGATAACGGGCTGGGCTGCGCAAAACAAACTTAAACTTAATGTTACTAAAACCAAGGCAATTGTCCTGGGCTCCCGCTACTACATAAGTCTACTTCCCTCTACAGCCAACACTTTCATTAATATCGGGGGTGCCCAGGTTAGCTTTGAGTCTTCCGTGCGCAATCTGGGATTGGTGCTTGACTCTAAACTCTCATGGAAGGAGCATGTTACACAAGTGTGTAAGCGTGCTCACTCGCTAATGTACAGGCTTTACTTTTTTAGAAAGAGTACCAACCTCAGATTGCGTAAACATCTCGTGCAGGCACTGCTGTTTCCGCTAATCGACTACTGTTCTCTTGCATACTGTGACTTGACGCAGGAACTCGACTTAAAACTACAGAGACTCGTGAATACAGGAATCCGGTACATCTGTGGTGTAAGGAGAGATGACCGCATCTCCCTGTAGAGGCGGGAGCTGCAGTGGCTAACCACTGCTGGACGCAGGAAGTATTTCACAGTCTGCTTCCTTCGTAAAATGTTTAACACGGTCGTACCATCATACGTACTGGCCTTTTTTGACTTCCGCGTCTCGCCCCGGCCTGTCAGGGGTGAGGCGACACCACTGGAAATACCTGCCTTCGCGACTGAGACACTGAGGAACTCGTTTCATATCAGCGCCTCATACTTATGGAATAGCCTGCCATCTCACATCAGAAACACCTCATCTACTGTCACCTTCAAAAGGCTTGCTAAAGACTACTACTTTAAACTCGAAAACACATAACTCATAGACATTCATGTACACGCACACACTTACTCATTCTCATACTAATCATCTTCACTATCAGTACACTTTTACACTACACTTACTCTACACACGCCTCAACTTACTTTACTTCTAATTTATATTTACTATTTTTACTTTAACTGCATAATGCTAATTCTTACTATTGTACAATACAATGTACGCAAATAAATCTAATCTAATCTCTCTCTCTCTCTCCCTCTCTCTCTCTCTGTCTCGTTCCCTCTCTCCCACTTCTTACGCTATAGCAGTCTAAACTTGCTCGCGTCATCTAAAGCCGCCGTATACCTGTCACTCGTATACCTGCTGGGCTTTTATTGCCCTAGAGGTGACTCTGATTCCGTCTGTGCTGTAAAGAGTTTGCTTGGCCTTAATGAGTGGCTGTCTCTCTTTCCACGTAGAACATTTGTTCTGTTGCTTGCTCTGCCCCTTACCCATTGTGGAGTTGCTTCTTTTCCGGTTGTGTAAAGAATAATTCATAGTGAAACAAATGCTTATATATATGTCCCTACTACATGGTGCCGCGAAGCCTACTCTAAATTTCAGCTTTGGGGATTGGAGTGGTGGTTTTGTACATAAAAAACGAGGTTTTTTGTATGCACTTCAATATTTATTAAACAAACTAAAAATTGACATGATATATTTGTGTGTGTAGAAAAATAAAACTCAAGCATATTCAGAGCTTACAAACTATATTATATCATATAGTTTGTAAGTTGTAAATATGCTTGATTTTTATTTAGTTATAGTTGAAACATAACGTCGTACAAATATTTTGCAATTATAGGTAATTATTATTATTATTATTATTATTACTATAAAGGAGAAACCACCAAGATCCCTAGCACTTACCCTGTAAATCCATTGTACCACCCTTCGTCATGGCATCCCCTACGCAGGTAATCCTGCCCTTCTCCAGAATGTCAATATAGCTCCCGCTTCGAGTACCCTAATCTCTTCGTACGTGGAGAAAGGCTCCCCCAAGCACTGATGTCTGAGATCCGCTAATTTTGGGTAAACGGTCAGTACATGGGTAGGCGTTTCTTCCACTTCTCGCACCACCTGTATATACCCGTAGCTTCCTTCCACATCTTCAGACCGTGATACCTCAAGCGGATATGCCCGGTCACTATATGTGTCAGGAGTCGGGAGTTATTTCTGCTGCCTCCTGCGATGCACTTGGTCCAGTCGACATTGTTGTCCTGTCCCATTACCGCTTTGGCTTATCTGCATCCTTGAGTTCCTTGCCATTCCTTAGTATGCTCCCTCTCAACCCAGCCCCGGATTTCGCCCGTTAGCGAGACCCAGAGTAGCCTGACCTTGATGTTGTGAGCGGTCAGCTGATTTACAACCACTTTGCATTCCCAGATCGGTCTGGAGGTCGTCCTGTAAGCCATAAGTGCTCCAAGTGCCGCCTGACTGTGTGAACAAATGGTGATAATTTTATCCCTTGCGCCGAGTTCAATGTTCCTCTGAGCGCAGGTCAGTATAGCGTATATCTCAGTCTGGAAGACCGTAGCATAGAGCTTCAGGGAAAAGAAGGTTCCCTTTCCTTTCCTTCGGCAGTAGTACCCCGAACTAGTGCCAGTCTCTGCCCTAGAGCCATCTGTGCACCAGACGTCCCCAGTTCTTGGTAGACTGTCCCTTCGGGCCTTCCATTCTTCTCTTGTCGTTATGACAACCCCGTAACTTCTTCCAAAAAAGTAACGCGGGATCATTGTATCAGTTTTGATGAAAAATTTCGGCAAGAGACCCACCCCACCCGGGAGCCGGGTGTGCCTCGTGCTTTGTGTTTATTCACCATACGTATTAAGTCTGTGCGCTGCCTTAGCAGCCATCCCAATGATAGTAAGATGGAGTGGTTCCACCTTCGCAAGAATTCCAAGTGCCTTGGTAAGTGTGGTCCTATAGGCCCCTGTCGCCCCCCTTAGCATCTGTCCCCTGAGTTTCTCTAGCGCCGCTCTAGCACCTGCAAGCTCCGCCCTTGGCCACCAGACCAACGCGGCGTAGGCCAGACGATTAGACGGTACCAGGACGGCCCTGTATAGCTACAGTATAATCCGGACACTAAGTCCCCATGTACTGCCAAATTATCACACTGGGCCGTGAGATGCTTCTCCCAGGTTAGCTTTATATCCAGAACAATGCCGAGGTACTTAGCTGAGTCCTTTACCTGTAGGGCGACTCCAGAGAGTTTGGGCGCCCTGTAGGCATCTAAGTTGTACTTGCGGGAGAAGATCAACATTTCGACTTTATCCTCTACGGGACTTTCGGTTTAACCGAATGTCCCGTAGAGCAGCACCATGTCTCCACTTTCCTTAATGCAAGCTGCATGTCGTCCATGGCTGCGTCAACTTTATGCTAACATCCAAGGCAGTGTTAGATCCTACAACATCAAGGCTGCACTTCAAGAAGAATAAAGAATATGTCAACGTCGAATTTGCGAGAGCTCCTCTACAAAATTATTGGCCTGGAGACAGAAGAGATAGGATGCACGACGTGAATAGAACACCACATCGAGGTGCAAACTACAAGGCCAATAAAGCAGAAATATTTTCCGGTCTCCAGGAAAATAGAGGAGGAAATGCACGAGCAGGTGAGAGCCATGCTCGCGGCAGGTATAATTGAGTCATCGAACAGTGCTTTTACGAACCCAGTAGTGATGGTGAGAAAAGCGAATGGAAAATATCGCTTTTGCGTTGACTTTAGGAAAGCCAATGCGATCACACGAAACGACGCTTACCCATTGCCACAGATAAATGCGATACTGAGAAAATCGCAGCTAGCGCGCTACATTTCTACTATCGATTTAAGTAGCGCGTACCACCACTGTCTCGGATGTATAAAGAGACAGAGCCAGAAATAGCAACAGTGAGTCAGGATCCGCAACCCCAAGACTGCTGACCGGTTCAAAGCAGTCAGAAAAAAGTCAGAAAATTTTCCGGAATAGAAAATTGTGTGGGGGCGGATGTACAAGTACAGGCCGGACCCTGACATCACGGGCGCCGTGGCTGAGGCTCGGGCCGCCGAGAAAGGCGCTGACGAGGCCGAAGATGACCTCGACGAGACGGCGGCCACGGTGGTAAAGAAGAGTGGTCGTCCGACTGGAAACTCGCCGGCGGACAACGAGCCGACGCGCGAAGAGACAGGAGCTTGGGGTGTAACTCCTAAGCCATCAACCCCAGGAACGAGCTTTCTCGGCGATGAAGAGCCGACCACTGGGTAGAGCTGCGTAAGTTGCGTATCCTGAGGGACACCATCCAGGAATCGGAGATCTGGAAGGTGGATCTCTTTGCGCGCTTCGACGCGTACCTGCAGGCTGCTGGATCGCTGGCCTACCCAGAGGCACAGGTGTGGGCCTGCCATATCGAGGATCGGCGAGAGGAGCATGTTCTCCTGGCTGGGGCTCGGCGACGGAGGAACGACCATCGCCGCGGGTTCGAGGCAGAAGAGCTCAAGGCACAGCAGCTCCTTGACAGTCTGGAGGAGAAGGCGCGCTTTGAACAGCAAGGTGCGCGTCATGAGGAAGAGGTGGCCTGCCAGAAAGAACAACAGCGGGCGGAATATTCAAGAACAAGAGGGTAGAATATCCGAGGGTGGAAGCGGCACAAGGAGATCTTGTCATCGACTGACTAGATTTTTCATAAAAGTATTCTGGCTATTTTTTAGAAAATTAAATTCTAAACAAATTAGCTGTATTTAAAAAGCCTACCCAATTGAAAAAAGTCTTTCTAGTAGCAAAGCCTCATTCTCCAAAAAGTGACTTTCCGTCCGTGCGCAGGACCTGATGTTCATAAAAAGTGACATTATATTACACGTTTAGCAACCCATAGAAAGGAATATTTTCTTCAAGGAATGCTTTCTTCATCGGCGACTTTTTCTCCAACAGTCTTTTGCAGGACAGTTGGTGAGCAAGTCCATCAGCGGCTTTATTCATAGGCAACTTTTTCTCCAACAGTCCTTTTTAGGATAGTTAATAGGTACATTAATAGATACATTGGCGACTTCTTCTTCAATATCCTTTTTAAGGCAGTTGTTGAGTAAGTCTTACTTTATCGGCAACTCCTTGTTCAACTGTACTAGCCGTAATTTTGTTATTTCTAACATTTTTTTTGTTTTGGTTGTGCTTTCTCATATCCTACAACAATGGCTTCTCCTGCTAAAAAATATCGTATCGATAGATGCGTTAATCCATTTGATATTAATACAGGACTCAGCAAATCTTTTAGGAAGATCTCCAAAGAATTTCGAGATGTCTATCCTGATTATCCAACTGTTACGTCCTGACTACTAAATGATTTATAATAATCAAAACGTTCTGAATGGTGTAGTGGAAAGGCTCTAATATTCAAAACTAGTTAGTACGCGCCTAACACTCTCACTGTGTTAGTTAATAAATATTTAAACCTTACCTTGTTGTGCTTTAATCAGGTTGATTTATAAATGAAATAATGTTACTGCTTTGCTTTAGATAACAGAAACTGTTTATTTCTTTATTCTTATAGTTGTATTTATTCTTGTCGTTATGATTATGTATTAGACTCTTTAATTTTTAGTTTGTACTTGTCACCAATTGTCGGACTGACGTGCGGTACGGAGCTCTAATTTTGAACTGACTGCTAAAGTGCGCACAAAACCTTTTAAAAACTTAGTATGGAACAATATGTTTATGGAGATTTATAAACATTATATCTTAAAAGTATCGAAATTGTATACATAAAAAGTGGGGCTCGCTTGTTACGTCACGGAACGCTGAGTGTACATTTTGGCTGTGTCAGCGCTCATTGACACATTTACACGTTTCGACAGCATTTTTGCTAACGTAATAAGAATTTGAATTTTGATTCTTTAAAACAATGAGACATCAATGTGTCCTACTTACAATTGAAAATGGAACATCAAAAGTTACGTTATAAACGTAACACAACATCTTCACTCGTTTGTGATACATGTAGAAAATCTTTTCACAAACTACATGATTTGTCATATCCAAACGTCAGTATGAGTGTTGATTTTGAATCAGAGACTGACTCACCTTCGGTTTCAAAGACGGATGCACCTATGCAAGATGATCTTACAGATATTTCAACTGGACTTAAAAACAAATTCCAATCCCTGCCGGAGAACGATCCATTACGTGTCAGTATTCTTACTATATTGCCCGAGCACTGGGCAATACGTAAAATTATGAACTGATTTGGTGTGTCTCACAGAATGGCTCGTAAAGCAAAACAGTTAAGAGAATCAGATGAAGTTTTGGCTTCTCCTGTTGCAAAACGTGGAAAAACATTACCTGCAGAAACTACTCAGAAAGTTGAAGATTTTTACGAAAATGATCTTAACAACAGAATTATGCCAAATAAAAAAGATACCGTCAGTATTTACTTATATGGTGAAAAAATAGAAGTGCAGAAAAGATTATTACTTATTGATATTAAGAACCTTCATAATCAATTTTAAGAACTGTTTCCTGAACACCCGATTGGGCTTACCAAGTTTGCAGAACTGAGACCAAAATATTGTGTCTTTGCAGGATCCTCTGGTACACGCAATGTATGTGTATTTAAGATACCCCAAAATTTTAAGGCGATGATTGACGCAGTAAATATAGAAAAAATTTCAAACAATATTCTGAAGAATTATAAAGATTGTTTGAATTTCGTTTTATGTGAGGATCCCAAACCAAGTTGTTATTTGAATAAATGCAAATTTTGTCCGGACATTCAAAAGTTTTCTAATTACGTTAAAAACATTATGGATGAGCACAACGTCGCAAGAATTTATTGAAACTTTATGTTCTAGCCTAGAAAAGTTGATACCTCATCACTTCATCGCTAAGGAACAATCAAAGTTTATTTCTGGGAAGAAAAATAATCTTTCAGATGAAGAGGTTCTTGCTCAATTGGATTTTGATGATAACTATGCTTTTACAGCCCAAGATGCTGCACAGGCATTTCATTTTAATAATGATCAAAGTACTATTTTTCCTGCTGTTGTTTATTATAAATCTGAAGGCAAGCTAAAGCATTTCAATACAGTATCTATGTCCGACTGTACTACTCATGATGCCACTGCAGTATACATAATGCAGCAAAAGCTTATACCTGAAATTCGCAAGGTTTGTCCCACAGTAAAAAAGGTAATATATGCTAAACAGCATTTTAAAAATCGTTATCAAATGAGTAGTTTAATGAGTTATAAGAGAGATTTTGGCGTTGATGCTGAATGGCACTGTTTTGCAACAGCACACGGAAAAAGGTAGTTGCGATGGAGTTGGAGCGATAGTATAAGAGCGAGCTTACAAGCTGCAAAAAATAAAGCAATTCTAGATGTTAAAGCTCTTTATTCATGGGCTAATGGGCGATCATTCAATATAAAATTTTTCTTATACACCAAAAAATATCACGAACAAACTCGTCAATTCCTAACAAAGAGATTTAAAAACTGTCCACCTGTCACAAACATACAAATGGGACATGGATTCATCCCAGAAAATAATGAAACGTTGAAAGTCATGCATTACTCAAATGCCAATGAACCTAGGAACAGAGTAATTTATGATATCGGCTAAAGCCATTTATCACCAGTAAGAACTCCACGAACGAGGAGCCAGAATTGATAAGAGTGCACAAAATGTCATTACAGATTAGGTATAATGTCCGCCATTTTGGATCCATCATTTTAAATTTTGAAATTTCGAGGTCAAGCTAAGATTCAATGACCCCGAAAACCCCCATATCGATACTTTAAACTGATCTAAAATCATTTGTTGCGGTAAATTGGTTTGGTGGTGGTATAATGACCACCATTTTGATTCCGCCATTTTTGATTTTGGAATTCCGTCAGCATTGTCAATAATATGTCCTATCATGAGTTGTACCTGCTTTTTGGTGGGATATTTCACAAATTAGAACATTTTTACTATTGTTTTTGTTGAATGTGCTATGAAAACATGGGTTTCAGGCTCCATATTTTATGCGCCACATTCGATTTTTGAAAAGGCCAGAACTTTTTTAAAAGCCCTTGACCAGACGATCATTTTGAAACCTCAAACGTCTGGTTAGGTTAACCCAAATTTTGGGTGCACTGATGGCCCGATTGACGTAAAACGTCCCATATGACGTATCGCCTCATATGGTGTTTGTATGACGTTCTAATACATAAAAGAAAATTTTAGTTTTTCACTAATAAACAAAATTAAACGGGCATGGCAAGTTATATATATATATATATATATATATATAACTATATATATATTGTAACATTGTAGTTCTACTACACGTTACAAACGAAAATTTGCTCCGCGCAATAGAGAGGCACCGACAACCGCGCAACGTGGCAGGTCGAGCCACTAATAGGCGCGGAGAGAGGGGAGTAGTTCGCGTGGGGAGCGCGCGCAGCGCTGGCCCCGCGACCATGTGTTGCTGCGTGACGAGAGCTCGTCTTGTTTCGCTCCGCATCGCTTCTACCGATAGGACGCCGACGCTACTCTCCTAAGCTTGATCGGCCTCGGAGCAACCATACCCCTGCGCCATTGCAGCTCGCCTTTGCTCCCGTTATCGTAGCAAGTAAGTAAAAGTGTGTTAGCGTGCTAACTAATTAGTGCGGCTGTGCCTCGGGTGAACGCGACACGACACGGTTAGTGTGACGCAATATATCTCGACGAACGCGGTCATGGCGGCAAGCCGAGTGCCGTGAGGTCTCGTCGCCTGTTGCGAATGATGTAAGCTCTCGATCGTCCTCTCTATCGTTCCTTTGACGCTACCGTTATCCTTCATTCAAGCTACCGTTTGCCTGTTCCACGCCCTAGCTCTCGATCGTTCTCGCTATCGTTCCCTTGACACTACCGTTACCCCTCATTCAAGCTACCGTTTGCCTCTTCCATGCCCTCGCTCTCGCACAAATCCTCGCTATCGTTGCCCGTTGAGACATACGCCCAGGTAGGGCGTATATCTCCTCGATATCGCTCTCCTCCCGTATCGTACTTCCCCGCTATCGTTTCCTCGCCCCTCCCGCCATTCCAACCAGCTACCGATACGCTACCGAGCTACCGTTAGCAAGTAAATTAGTGATTAGGTTAGGTTAGTTCCTTATCAGAGTATCGTTAAATAACTCTTAGAATGCACGAGTGTGCGCGTAAAGTATGGGCGAGTATTGGGTGTCGCCGCGCGGTAGTGTCGAGGTCGTCATATCGCGATTGGTTTTCGGGGATTAAACATAAGGGAACGGGCTTGCGCGATGCGGTGTATGGGAATATAAGCGTTTGATATGTCGGGCAATGGCATAACTCGCGAGAGTACGCCGCGACGGACGCGATGGTCGTCGGGGCCGGTAGACGACCAGAGAGGCGAGGCGGGTATTCGCCCGCACCGGCAAGTCGGCGGACGGCGCGCTGACGAGCGCGGCGTTGGCGTCGATTGTTCGGTGGGCGTGAGTGATCTCCCCGGAAGGAGATAAGAATTTCTAAAAATTGTTGCGGGGCCGCGTGCGTAAATTCGCTCCTCCTCACGATGACCTCGACCGGCAGAGTGGCGCACCGCATAGTAGTTAATTAATTCAGCGTAGCGCCTCTGGATTGTAGAGGCCGCAGGTTCTCGGCAGGTTGCCGTGGATGTTAAAAGAGATAATGTATCATATCAGCAGCAAGCCTTAATGAGTTTTATAACCCTCGACCCCGTTCGATACTCTACCCATTCCTTGAAGCTAGCCGAGCTTAGCTCCCGCGACGTCGGGCCCCAACACATGGTGGCGCTCACACGGAAAGGGGATCGCGGGATCTTCGGCATCTCGATGCCTGGCGCCCTGGGCCGAGGCGGCCCGCCGCCGTGTATGCATTGGGGTGTGAAGGCACGCGAAACCAGATTTAAGAGCGC
>QLSS01000704.1:2169-41200 GCA_024372645.1 Trichomalopsis sarcophagae | reverse complement strand
CTTGGGTTATTACTACGAGATATTCCACACCCTCTGCATGGGCATGTATCTCTTTTACATGTAAAACACAGAGCATGCGTTAGTAAGTCTCGCTGATGATTTGGGAAAGGACAGGCCATACTGATAACGTATATATTTTCTCCTTCATTCGTGAATCTTAAATTTTTACAAAGGAAACATTTCCTCCATACTGGTAATGGTTCTCGGCAAATTTCGCATTCGCCTGATGTTATTTTATTCCCGAAACCTTTTTTACTAAATTCGAGGTCAAGATTCCAGATAAACGTAAATCCCGGTTCCAAATAAACTGGATTGTCTAAATCAATGTCGGCATATGCCGGGTGAATACTATAACGATGAAAACCATGAATTCCAGTGGTTAGTGTTAATTCTACGTTTATGGGTCGTCGCCAAGCGACTCTCTGACATATAGGTATGTTACTGCTTGGAAGCCCGCCCAAGAACGTACACATCTGGCTCCAACGATGATGCTCCGCCTTCGGGTTCATCTTGCCTCCTTTTCCCCAACCACTGATTTCCACACTACAAGAAAAACAACGTACGGTGTCTGGTCGTCGCATATAATAAAATCCCTCGGCTGCTAATAGTTTTGGAGATACCTCTCTCACTGGCCAACTTTCGAAACTTTCTTTTCGTAATATTTCAAATCTGAACATTTTTCTCTCAGTGGTTATATATTTCCTTTTCGAGGGATTGTTACTGTTATTTTCTTTACTGCGGAATTCTGGATGTTGCATGAATTCGCAAGACACTTTATTTATTTCTCGGTAAATTAGTTTTTGTTGATTTTCTGGATTTAAATCACGTAAGATTTGGTACACTGTTTCTATAGCTTCGCAAAAATGTTTGCTATTTTGATACATAACGGATGTAACGAAATCTAAGTGATTAACTAGTGGCCGGTAATATGCGGGTGTAATACCTTGTTTGGATTCTCGTCTCATTTTTAATCCAAAAATCATTATTTGTTTAAAAATTTCGTCTTGAGCTGTCAGTTTCGCTTTCTCTCTTCTCATCCTAGTTTCTTGTGTTTGTTCACCAGGTAATTGACTATGTTCCACTTGGTTTTTGTGCTACGTCCCTAAGAGATGATACCGCTTTTTATTTATACGTTGTCTTTGTACTTTACTTGCTATTTTGTTTTTAGTATTCTCTTATTAGTATTTTCTCAACTCATAAAACAAACATGTGTAAATATAATGTGTGTGTACATTCGTATGTGTGTACATATATATATAATTTCTTAAAACTGACACTTATTTTTAGATTTCCTCAGGCTCTATGTACGATACTCTAAGTCTATTCGCATTTACCGTTTTGATTTTCTTATTTTTCATTTGGATTTTAACGTTCCGCTGATTGTTAAAAACATCGATAACAGTATATGGTCCTTCGTATTGGTCCGCCAATTTATATTGTTTACCGCCCTTTAATAACCAAACCGTGTCTCCAATTTTAAATTCTTTTGGGTTGATTTTTTTATCATAATAATATTTCGATCGGATTTTTGATTCAATTAGCTTTTCGCGTGCAATTCTCTGTAGTTCGTTTAACCGTTTGCTAAGATTAATGACATAATCGTTATATGTGGGAATCAGATCTTCGGGCTCGAGTGGTTCGTTCGAAGGAACACGTGCTAAGCGTCCGAAAACTAACTCATATGGTGTGAACTGATGCCCTTCATGCGGCACAGTGTTGTAACAAAATGTAGCTAACTCTAAACATTCATCCCAGGTTTCGTTATCTAGAGACGTTTTAATATATTCGGTCAGCGAATGATGCGATCTTTCTAAAGAACCGTTAGATTGCGGATGATACGCAGTAGTTTTTACCTGTTTGATGCGAAATTTCTTTGCTACTCGTCTCATTAGGCTTGACATAAAATTACTACCTTGATCCGTGAGAATAGTGAGAGGTGCGCCAAAAATACAAATAAAACGTTTGATTAACGCGTCGGCAACTGATTCTGCGGTGGCGTCTTTTATCGGTATTGCTAAGCAATATTTCGAAAAATTGCATTGAATTGTTAATATATTGTTATAACCATTTTTAGAGACAGGGAACGGTCCCACTATATCGAGACTAATCTTTTCCATAGGCGATTGCGGTGTATCTGTAATTTGCATAGGTTGCTTCGTTTTGACTCGAACTAATTTTTTTAATTGACATGTGAGACATTTCCGTATAAAATTTTGTACATCTTCCTTAATATTCTCCCAATAATATCTTTGCTTAATTCGTTTGTAAGTTTTATTTACTCCCTTATGACCTCCTATAGCCGTATTGTGTAGTTCCTCCATGATTCGGACTCTATCCTTCTCTGCTATATATTTAATTATTCCCAAACAAATTATAATTTTTACTGATATTCCTTTCAATAGTTGTCTTAATTTAACTAGCATGTCATCCCACAATACGTTTTCAATATCCTTGCTTTTAGCAATACTAATAGAGCAAATATTTTCCTTTACAATCAATGACTTTAGAACCTTGAATGCAACGGTTATGTTATTGAGAATCTCAGTAGTGCTTAAGGCCTGTTTGCCGCGTATAACAATAGCGAAGTGTAGTTTTTTATTTTTATTCGTGATTTTAATTTCTCCGGCTTCTAACTCGGAAAATCTGGGCAATTCATTACGTATGTGTAGCTGTCTTGCTCCTTCATCACATGGCGTACCGTCCGAGGCTATGAAGTAAATATAATTATCTTTTCGCATAAACAATTGTTCTTTACATTCGACGAATATTTTTCCGTATTTTCTCTCTTTGTTTATAACTGGCTCGATCTCTTGAGTTATCTCTTTTTCCGTGCTTGATTCTGCTGGAAATTCTAATTGATAATCATGCAATTTTGTCAAATCAGCGTTCGGCTCTTTGCTTGTTTTGGCTTTTTCGGCGTTATAATTTTCTGGTTCATCGCGTTTTTGATTTATCTTACGCGAATTATTAGGGCGTTTTGGTCTATTTTCTCGATAGTTCGGTATTTGTATTTTTCCGGCTCTAGCGCGTGTCTCTATTACAAGTATAGGCTCCTCCGTCTCCGCCTCTTCGGACCGCTCGACGGGGTTTCTCGAGAGCGCATCTGCGTTCACGTTGGCTTTCCCGCACTTATACACGATGTCGTAGTCGTACGCGTTTAATTTAATTCTCCATCTGCTAACTTTTGACGTTAAATCGGTTGAATTTTTAAACCAAATCAAGGGTTTGCAATCAGTGACAATTGTAAAATGTCTTCCGAGTAAATATGGTCTAAATTGTGATACGGAATATAATATTGCTAAAGCTTCTCGCGAATATGAGTCGTACCGGCTTTCGGTGTCGGAAAGTACTCGTGATACGTATCCAATGGGTCTATCTTTACCTATCTCTCCTTGACTCAAAATGCCTCCGATAGCGTATAAACTAGCGTCGCAAGTTACTATAAAAGATTTTGAAAAATCTGCAATTTGTAAAACTGGCTTGCTACAAAGCTTTTCTTTTAATATATCAAATGCTTCTTGAGTCTGTTCATTCCAAACGAGTTCTACATCTTTCTTTAATAAGTTACTTAATGGTTTAGCAATTCCCGAAAAGTTCTGTACAAATCGCCGGTAATATCCCGCTAGTCCCAAAAATTCGCGAATATTTTTCTGAGTTTTAGGTAATGGAAAATTTCGTACTGCTTCTAATTTCTTAGGATCCGGCTTAACTCCCTCTTTAGATAACAAATGCCCTAAATAAATAACTTCTTTCTTTAAAAATTCACATTTATCTGGTTGCAATTTCAAATTAGCTTCGCGTAATCGTTTCAAAAATTTCTCGAATTTGATATTGTGTTCCTCGATAGTTTTTCCGTATATAACAGCATCGTCTAAAAATAGGAATATTTCTTTACCTTGCATATCTTTAAAAATCTTATCCACACAACGCTGAAATGTTGCAGGTGAGTTGGAAAGGCCCATTGGCATTTTGGTAAATTCGTACAAACCGTTCGAAGAGCAAAAAGCTGTTTTGTGCCTATCGGCTTCATGTAAAGGAATTTGGAAAAATCCTTGAGCTAGGTCGAATACAGAAAAATATTCGGCTCCGCCTACTTGGTCGATTATATCCAATATATTTGGCAACGGATATTTATCTTTTATAGTTATATCATTTAATTTGCGAAAATCGACAACTACTCGATATCGTTTATTACCTTTACTATCCGGAGATTTTGCTACTAAAAATACCGGTGATGAATAATTAGAATTAGAAGGCTGAATTACACCTCCGTCAAGCATTTCTTGTATTTGGCGATCGAGTTCTTGTTTAAGAGCGTAAGGAAATCTATAAGGTTTAGTACAAATCGGCACATCGCTGACAGTTAGTATTCTGTGATTAATAAAATTAGTAGTCCCCAGCTTTTCCCCTTTTAAATGAAAACAGTCGGCATATTCCTCTATAAGGCGTTCGATTGGCTGTCGCAGCTCGGTTTCTAAATGAGTATATCTTAGCAATGATTTCAAACGATCTATTCTTGGCATTTCGGCATTTTCAGCTTCCGTGATTTGGAAGATGGGAATCGGCGTCGCGTTATCTGGCATCCCGTTGGCAAAATAATCTTTATCTGAAATTTCCATATAATTGTAACACAAGTCATCCATTTGACTGTTTTCAATATAATTTTCAACAAAATGACAACTATCTGGTCTAAATTCTTGTTTATCTCTATATAATTTTTCAAAAGTTTCAGCATTTATAGACTCTTCTTTTAGTAAACAATTCTCAAGTCCTTCGTCGAGTTCACAATTAGTGGCATTATTAGCAATTACCTCATAATTATCGTTACTTTTATTCTCCTCAAATATATTCTCCGTAACTTCATCAACAAATACATTTTTCGTATCATCATTAATTACTTCATCATTATTAATTAATTTATCATCAATAATTTCAACAATATTCACTTTATCTCTCATCTCAGTGTCTTCCACACCAGATTCAATTTTATCCATAACGACATTTTTCTCAATATCCACATAATTAGTTTGCTCGCTCTCGTTGTCTTGAGAAGTGTTAACTTGTAAAAGTTTCTTTAAACGTTCAATTTCTTTAAATAAATTCTCAACATATTCCATTGTATATATATTTTCACTCGATTCGTCACGAATAATAAACTCATCATTTTCAATAGCGTCATGATTACTCGTATCAAAATTTACATAAACGTTCTCCGGATTCTGACTAACATAAATACCTTCGTCTCGTATATAAGAATTCTCATTATCTTTTTCATTAATAAATTCACAAGTTTCCTTAATTAATTCGTTACTCCTCTCAACTAATTCCTCATTTTCTTGTTCAAACATATTTTGTTTATAATCAACATAAGAATCGTCATAACCGCGGTCTGTTTCCCCTCCTTCAATCAAATCGCTTCCTACTCGTGTATTTTTAGATTCACTTGTAACTCTCTTTTCTGGATTTGTGTTCATAGGTTCTATTTCTGTAGGATACTTTTCAAAAGGAATTATTTGTCCATTAACTTCAATATAATTTTCAAAATAATTAATCGTTGCTTCATTTTTGCGAAAGAAATCATTGCCTAATATGCCAGCTTCCGCTATGGGAAAATCATCGTCAACTAAATGAAAATCTGTTGACACGTTATTAAAATCAACTGTCACCTTGCCAAGCGTTGAAATTGATTGAGTTGTTATGCCTTTTAATCTTATGATCTCATCAGTTTTTATGTTAGTATAGGGCGATACCTCCGATTTACGCACTAAACTAACTGAAGCTCCTGTGTCGAGCATAAATTCTAATGGTTTGTTGAACTCTCCAATGTCAACTTTTATAGTCGGCACCGTGCTTGCGCGACTCAAATTTATGGTTTCTGTGCGGACGTGGGAGTATTCCTCTCGTTGGAATCGGTCGGGCGCGTGCCAGATGTCATCTCTTTCCGCGCGCCCTCCTGAGAAAGAGACTCGGCGTTTCCCTGCGCTACGTTTCCTGAGCGCATGTCCCGCTGCAGCTTGAAACAGGCATTACGCGTATGCCCTTGTATCCCGCAATAATAACACGTCGGTCTAAATGCGTTAGGGGTGTTGGGAGTATTATGGTTACGATTATAATTCGAATTATTGGGAGGTCTCGAATGTTCATTATTATTCGATCTTCGATTTTCTGAAATTCTTTGATTAAAATTATTATTATTACCGTAACTATTGTTTGCTTGATTCGGGAAGAATCCGTTGCGCTGCCTATTCTCCGCGTTCCATCCTCCGAAATTAGTATTATTAGTTCGAGTATCACTCCGAAAGTTTTGATTACCGCGCGGTGGGTGTCCTCGATCTCGTTGATAGTCACGCGTGTCGTTTGGTCGCTGCAGATGTTGCAGGGCGAGTTGTCGGCAGTTAATGGTTACGTGGCCGACTTTTCCACAAAAGCCACACTTCATTGCATTTTGATCAAAATCAACTACATGTACTTTCCGCGTATCTCTACCTTTTAATTTCGCGTCCGGCAACTCGTCGTCGTCGATCGCACAACCTGCGTATTCGCGTTCTATTTCAATTGCCTGTTCTCGAGCATCTTTGAGTGTCGTAGGCGCGCCCATGCGTCCGCGGATCTCCCACCGCAATCCTCTTTTGAAAAATTTTATACAATCTCTTTCGAGATCATTTTGAAACGTTTGTTTGTTGATTATTCGCCCTTCCCGCTGAGCTGCGGCTGTGATCTCTTTTTCAATTTCTCGAATTCTATTCAAAAATACAATTACCGATTCGTTTCCTTTCTGCTTCATTTTAGCCAAGTCGCCAGACCACTCGTGAAAAGTTTTTGCCGAACCGTAAATGTTTTCGAAGAACTCGATGACATCATTTACCGATGTGAACGTTTGTCCGCGGGTACTGTTTAATGCGTCCCCATATAGGCGCATCCGAATAAATTTGGCTAACTCTCCTTCGAGTGTGCTAGGAAGCAATTCTTTTGCTTCCCTACATCCGTCGAGAAAAAGTGAGAGTGACACATTTTGTCCGTTGAATCGCGGAATTAAATCTAATACGTTGGATATGGACATTCCACGAACCTGGATTGTCTCGGCCATTATTCTCGATTTTTGTTCTATTTTTGATTTATTATGGGTTGATTGAATTTTTAGTCTGTTGAGGCTTTGGTCAAATGACAAGAAGGGTTCGCTTTCGTTAGATGAGTCTTGATGACTCCGGGATGTCTCGATTTTAAATTTTTCAAAAGGCGGTACAAATGTTCCCGTCGCGTAGGTACTAAGGCGGTCTCGCACAAGCTTGATTGCTTGAAAAAATCCGAATCCGGGGTTATTTACAGTTTTATTAATTTCCGCCGCGTTATTTTCGTCGGCGAAATAGGCTTCTAACACTTCCGGCTTGATTTCGATGGATAATTGTTGTTTGATAGTATCGATCGCGTTTTCGTTTATAGGGGTATCGCGTATTTCCAGGGATCCGAAAATAGATGTTATATTATTTTGTGTTAGTCCTCGAGAAACGGGAGTGCTTGTACCGATACACGAAGACTCTGCGTGTTTTTTCAGTGCGGATGGTTTTAGGTAAATTTTTGAGTTAAATTTGACCGTATTATCCTGCTCGTTCTCTACCTCAGAAATGACGACTTCTTCGTCACTATCTCCTAACTGATTTGAGCTATTTAAACGATATTGGTAAAACTCATACTTATTTCGGGGTAAATCGGGATTTTTATCAGCGTCAATATTAAATTTTTCGCACGAGTTTTTCACTTCTTTTGTTAATCGATCTACTTCTTGTATAAGCTTCGTTGCTTCGGGACTATTATTCTGGATCGCGCTTTTTAGTTCGTTTTCTTTGTCCTTGAGTTGTGTTAATAGGGAATCATCAAAATCTATTGCATATTTAGTACCACGTTTTGTGTTAACAAATTGATCGCGTGACATGATAGGAACTCATTCTAAAAGTGATTTCGTTTCCGCGTTTCCCGGCCGATGCACCATTTTAAAAATATAAATATATTAATGTGTTACGTCCGAATGAGCGCAACTCACCAATATACTTACGTGTGCCGAGTTCCTATCGTAATATTATTTGATTCGTATTGCAATAAAGGAAATCCCTTTTGGCTACCGCAGACGCGGTCACTGCCTTCCGGGAAAGGGAGCCGGATAACGAAATCACTTAGACGGGGTTAAGTTTTAAAGCAACTACTATAATGTATTTCACTCGTATTAGAAAAGAGAGAAAAGTACCTTTTACAATGTGTGTGTGTGTGTTTGTGTGTGTTCGTCTGAAGATGTACGCCAGCAGGAGGTTACAGCTGTGGATCCTTGGCGCCTGGTTTATCGCGTCGGTGGTTCAGTACGGTCAGGCTGTTGATGGGCCGTCGGCTCTCAGCTTCTCTCCTTTATGGTAAACAAGTGCAGACAGATGGGCGCCTCGATGCGTCGGCTCCCTTTTGGAGACGTGATGCGCTTTGATGAACGCCAACACGTGTATCTCCGTTCACTATATGGACTGTTGATTCGGGCTAAGTTTCTTTTACTTGCGCACTGTGAACTTGTAATAATAATTGTTGTTGGTCTGGCGACTGGCAGCGATTCGGCTTGTAAAGCGACTTCAGGAAAACTGACTACGAGCACCCTTTTGCTCCCGGTCTTTATATACTAGATTTTCATATTTTTCGTCATTCCATTTTTGGAGATGCTAACATAAAATTTCCTTGTGACACTTGCTCTAATGGAAATGTGACAGGTCAATTCATAAAATCTTAGTTTTATTACTTCTAATTTTGGGGAATAGGGCTTGTAACTAGCTCTCCCGCTGCTTTCCGTTGCCTGCGCCCTCTTTGAGAGTGCGCGCGTGAGACTTTCTCGATTGTTTTAAATTAGAAAGGTCGTAACTCGCTGTTTTCTTCTTGCCGCCTGTTCTCGTGAATCTAAAATCGTCTGCCTGGATTTCTTTGTATCGATATATTTTTCATTTTTATGTGTGACATCGTTGCGGAGTGTCGCGATATTTATGAGGTTCCTTTATTAGCTTGTTTGTTTCGTATTCTGGTCTATGTCTATTTTACTCTGCCATTTTTACGGTAGTCGGCTTAGATGCGTATTGGCTGCTGGCTCTTTAGTTTTATTTTGGTAAGGCATAATCTCTTTTCTCAGCGTGTGGTTGCTGCGATGGCGACGCGTTATGAGTGTATGTGTCTGTTTCAGTGTGTACGTGTGCCATTATTAATTTTTTTATTCTGTTTTTGTGCGTGTAGTGAAATTTAGGATTTCCTTACGCCTGTACTTTTCTATGTTTCATTACATCGCGTTTATGTGCGTAATGGAATTGTGAATTCCATTACAAACCTAACAAAATTCGCGATAGAGGAACCGTTAGGAGATATAACGGCAACAACGGTAGCGAACGTACTAATACGGAAAGTCATTTGCGTTTTCGGAGCACCAAGAATAATATTAACAGACCAAGGAACACATTTTTTTAGCACACTAATGAAAAGAGTAGTAAAACGATTTAGAATCAAACTAGTAAAAACGACAGCGTTTTACCCGCAGTCCAACGGGTCACTTGATTCCAGCTTGATGGAATACGTAAAATTTTTCGAGCAAAATAAAGAGACTGGGACGAGTATATAGACTTAGCGACATTTAATTTTAACACTAGCGTTAGTGAGGCCACTTGGCACACACCGTTCGAGTTGGTATTCGGAAGATCAGCGCGCACGCCGGAAGAAGGCGAACTCGAGGAGGAAGATTTATTACCAACCTTTCATGGTTATATGAGGGAACTGGTAACCAGGCTTAATACCCTCCAAGCAATGGCGAGAGAAAACTCAATTAAAGCGAAGGAAAGGGCTAAACAATATTATGATAGACGAGTGAACATTAAAACGCTACAAATTGGAAATCACGTATGGCTATTAAACGGACCGAAACCACATAAATTCGAAGATCAGTATAAAGATCAGTATGAAGGAATAAGTGCGACTAAAGAAAAAATCGTACATGCGAACAGGCTACGCATGTCGCATGTAGAAAATAAAAATGATAAGGCTAAGTAGAATTAGATGCACAACATAGTCGTACGCAACTCACAAGTAATGCATGAAAAAAACCGTAGAATGTGTCCGCAATCAGCACAAATCATAACTAAATCAAACATGCTACACACGCGCCATGATGGCGGACGTACACACGCTTACTTAATATTCGACTACGGAAGAATACAAGCTTCAATTTTTTTTTACATAAACGAACACAAACAACAAATAATACGATCACAGAAACCAGCAAGCAAACCTTTTTTTTTCCTGCAAACTACAAGCATGGATGCAATTCGCCTTACGTAAATAAAAAAAAATATATATAATAAAAAAGCACAACATTTAATGAACCAATTACAATGATTACAGATGATAAACATATGGATTTTGTGTCTAACAGCAATTTCTCAACTTTTCATCAGGTGTGCCGCGATAATAGCATACGACTGTTCGTAGCAAGTTTCTACTTTAACAACTTTCTCTTTAATTAACGTCGGAGAATGCGACATAGAAATGCCGATAGTAAACATAACGCGAGTATTCTTAAAACTATTGCAACTAAACGAATTTACGAACACACACGTAAGATTCTGTAAAGTAGAAATAAAGAGAACAGCAAAAACCTGTGGCGCATTCTCGCACTCAAGCGACGTGTTTAGAGGCCAGGTCAAATTCCTCGACGAGATAACGGGAGAAGAATGCAAAACAATGCATATGCATCGAAAGCACAGATTTCGCGATGAAATGATTACTAACTTTAAAATAAACGCAACTACTGTGCACCCGATGACCTTCTCGGGAAAAATAGATCACTCAGGGAATTGCGAACAGGCAGGCATATACATGGACCCATACGGGGTATACGACAAAGTAGTAGTGTCAGGTTACTTTAAAATAACGTTAAAAGAATACGAAGCATCGGTTAATTTAAACACGAACGAGATAGTTTTGAGGTCAGAAACGAGGTGCACACTCACACGGGATCAATGTATAGACACACAATCAGAAGACGGATACGTGTTTTGGGGCCCGGTACCCCCTACGACATGCGAATTCAATAAATACGCGGAACTATACGCAGGCGAAGTAAATAAAGTTACGGAGGAAGGAAACGCACAAAGACCGGTGTACATTATGGAATCCTCGCAAGTCACATTCGCGTTCACAGCGGTCAGCACAGTAAACGTATGCGGATATGACCATGTACGTACAGAACACCCAAAATTATTATTTTTAGAAGGTCTACAAACAGAATATTTTTGAACAGTAAAGGCGCCGTCAGTAAATAATTTAGACATATTCGCGTACGTAAATTCGAAATTCGTTTATGTAGAAAAACACATAAAGGGACAAATTAAACAACTATATCACGATTTAATTTTACAAAAATGCGAATTCGAAAAGAGGGTAATAGCAAACGTGCTCAGCATCGCAACAGCAGCACCGGATTTGTTTGCGTATCAAATCACAAAAAAAAAACGGATATATAGGGTTAGTAGCAGGCGAAGTAGTACACTTAATGAAATGCGTGCAGGTGGAATTACACCGCAGGGAAGAAAGCACTTGTTATCAGGCACTACCGGTAATAAAAGATGATAAAAAGTACTTTTGCACTCCGCGAACGCACATTCTTAAAACGATACGATGAGAATAATTAAACTATACATACCCAAAAAACTATAATCTGACACAATAAAAGACTCTATGAAGAACAGAGAATTTAAATAACAACCTCGCATTAAAGATGAAGTGGAGCACTTATTTTAGAACAGGACTCCTCCTAATGCTGGGGACAGGAATGGCGGGAACTAACATCAAGATATCCGGAACTAAAAACAACCCCGGACTTATGTACCAGCGAAAAGAAGATACGCGACTCACCACGGGAGAATGGAAATTTGTAACAGGGATCGACACCACACCAGTTTTCAACAGCGTGAAAATATTCCAACGAACAGCAATATTCCTGACACCAACAGAAGCTTATCGAAATGCATCCAACAGCGTATTAATGAACCAAATGTACCGAATGCAAGATAAAATCTTACAACCAAATAAGATGACTGTTGTGTTCGACTCAATAAGAGAAACGTACGATATTCAGACGCACAAACACTACGGCAACGACTGCGAACTGTTAGAAGGCGAAGGAATCAATAATCTAATACTATTCGAAGATATGAGGCGAAATAGAAAAGAAGAACTTTCACAACCAGCTGACCGCAAGACAGTCGTAGAAAACGAAATGAACGAGGAGATAAAGACTCTCGAGCGCAAAAAAAAACGCGCTGATAACCAGACTCGGAATGAATGAGGAGGACGACACAAACACAGTGGAAGGAGAACCAGAACCATCCATTGATGAGAGTATCCAAATCCTTAACGAGAACTTAGAGCTGGCAAGCAGAATAATCACTATCATGCAGATTAAGGAGTATGGATTATCGACGAGAACAATGAGAAACGCACTGGCCCGACTTCAACGAACGGAGGGGCAGGCGCTAGCAACACCGTTCGAATCACTAAACCAAGGGACGATACGATAGTACGGCATTGTGGGAATGTATTTGCTACACAGACAGCTAATAATTCAGGTATACATTCCGTTAGTAACAAAACAAGTATACCGGACCTATGAGCTCGTGTCAATTCCCGTTTCCGACCCACTCGAACTACCTCGGCACACCGCAATAAAAATTATCCCAGGGGGCGATTATCTAGTGTACGGGACAAGACTACATCAAGGTTCAAAAATAAACTGTGAAAACATTGTTGATCAGATATTATAACTTTATTGAAATCTCCTAATGATCGGTCCTGGTGTGACCTTCTCTCACAAGTTGTCGCCGAGAACTGACGCTCTACTCATTAAACGCCGCCGAAAACTCGGGCCCGCTAAAACAAAGACGCTTTCCCGAGGACTACCGAAGGGACTCGAAGCAGTGCGCGCGCTCCTCTATATCTATAGCTATACACACGCAGTCATGTGCCCGCGCGAACGCCTCCCGCCGATCGACTCTCTGGCCTGGCAGTCACAGATCGGCCCTTTAGCCTCTCTGCACTGAAAGTGACCCTCAAAATCCGCGGAGTAAAACTCCTAGAGGGGGTCGTGGCAGTCTAGGAATGATTATAAAATCACTCCTTAGCGTATTGGCCTGAAGCCACGAATCGCCTTGTCGATTCGCGCATATGAGAGCCAAATGACGGAGAAACATTCGCTAAATTTACTTAATAGGTAAAATACATTATTAATAAAGAATAAATACGCTGCACTTGCTCTTATCCCTAGTAGTCCTCGGTTACGTCCAGAACATCTAGTAATAAACCAGGACAATAAAGAACACTTCTTCGTGAGCATGAAGAAAAGTGGAGAGTGCCTGAAGGTAAACGGCATCCAAACATACGAGGCCAACAGAGAACTAAAACGGGGCATGGATTGGGAGAGTACTCTGAAAACAGATCCGGAATCATACAGGGTTCACGACTTGTGTAAACGAACCTTAATACACGGACCTGAGTATTATTTAATCAAAACACAAAACCCGGAGACCGGGAGTCGAAGACAAACTGCACAGAAAAATATAACAAGGAATAAGTATACAAAACAAAAACAAGAAGAAGGCAATATATACATATATATATATATATATACAAAAAAACACAGTAGTTTACCTTCTCGCCATCCCTATAATACTCCCGCTGGATGGTCGGAGGAGTGTGGCAAGGTTGACGACACAAGGAACAGAAGAACCCGATATCTACCCACTAGAGAGTCTGGGTGTGACAGGGAAGAGTGAATAACGGGAGCTCTTCCTTCGGGAGGTCATCATCATCATCATCGTCGGAAACCGGGGAAGGCGGCGGCGTCACCGGGACCCGACGGTCAGCCTACACAAAAGAAAAACAAAGAGGAAGAATAATTACACGAAAAGGGAAGCGCGTGGGGTGAATTAAATAGAGAAACAACAAAAAAACTTACCTGGCCGACAGGATCCATCGGAACCCAGGCAGGATGACACCAGCGGAATGCACGACCCACTGGATCGAAAACCAGAGACAGGAATGAGAATACTACCTTCCCGAGCCGAAAAACGACAACAGCACAACGCACTACCGGAACGAACATCTTTAACGGATAAGTGAAGTCAAGAAGAAGCAGAAGACAAAAAGAAACTGAATGCGGAAAGAACAGTCAAAGGGTTTTTACGGAAACACGGGTAGGTGACCCCGAGAAGGACCGAGAGGGACAAGGAAAACGAAAACCCAATCGGACGACAAATTTTCCAAGTAGGTCGGTTCCTTGGTGGTGCCCGGAGGGGACCCCCACATACGAGATTCTAGGGTTAAACTGCGTCTATCCTCTGCCTCTTGCTTCTATAGCCATTCCAGTCGTAGGAGTTATTGATGACAGCTTCAATTGTGACACACGCCGCTTGGCGCCAAAACCGAGTGGACGTGCTTCTCTTGCGATCTCACAATTTTATTGCGTTTTCGTGCGAAATTGCGTTTCATGTGCTTGTGCTTGTGCTTGTGCTTAGTGTCGGTGCTCAGTGCTCATCCTCTCCTCTCTATCTATTTTCTTCTCTCTTTTCTTTTCCTTCTTACCGCTTCTTGGCGATCTGTCCACGCCTCCTAACCTCAAACCGGCGCTGGGGAGCAACAGGCCATTCACGCTACCTCCACCCGCTTCTCCGCCTTCTCCTTCAATCTCTCTAAACTTTCCTATGCCTCATAATCGCAAAAATCTCCACGCTCACAACACGCCTCTTCCCCTTAGCCCCATTATGTACCCTCAATTTACCTCTCAACCCTTATCTCGCTCTAACTCTCCTACTAATTTTACTGACTCCCGCTCCACTCACTCTGTCTCTGATTTTGAGAGGTTTGCAGCGGAGGCTATGCTCCATTGCAGCCCTCCTCAACCACCCCAGCCCGCTAATTCTTCTGGCATCTTTACAGATACTCCTTCCACCAGCAACAATAACCAGTCTGATCTGATGGACATCTCCTACGCTTCCCTGAAAAGGAAATTTGCTGACGTCCAAGACTCTCAACGCTCTTCCTCCCCAGCCGACCCTACTCAACTTGTGGCCATCGACGACAGCACCCAGCCCTCCAAGAAAGGATCTTCTACGCAGGATCCTCCATCCAACTCGTCCACAGGCTCCTTGGTCTCTTCAGGATCTGGACCCACAGCTCTCTCCAACAGCAGCAACCCCTCCACCCAACCGCACACCAGTTTCAACGCACTCAAGCCTCCCAGTAAGTCTCCTCTCTACTCTAGCCTGAACCAGGGCCCTTACATCATCTTCGCTGAGCCAGTCGACTCTCAACTGGTCCAAGGTCACCTCCATCCGACCTCAGTTGGCAGACTCATCGCATCTAAACACAAAGGTAATATCGTTTCAGTTTCTGCCTCAGGCTCCCACAAGCCATCATTAGGGACGTCCCCCTGGACACCTCAACTGAGACCATCCAGGAAGAGCTTTCCACCTTTTTTAACATTTCCAAAGTTGAAAGATTCAACCGTAGAATCATCAATCAAAATCAGACCCCTGGCATAGCCCCCTCTAAAACTGTTCGCCTCTCTTTTGAAGGCCAACTTCTTCCTAGCCATGTCACATTATTTTATGTTAGATACCCAGTTCTCCCCTATGTTCAACCTGTTAAAATGTGCTTTAACTGTTTTAGGTACGGCCACCTTAAAACCCAATGCAGAAGCAAAGCTCTCTGCGAGAGATGCGGTAAGCCTGCCCACTCTTCAGAGGACATTTGTCCCTGCGCCACCACCCAGCCCACCTGTGTTAACTGCAACCTCAACCACCTGCCCAAGGACAAATCCTGCCCGGAATGGAAATTTCAACAGGAACTTCACTCTTTAGCTGCCTCTCACAATATCAGTTTAACTGACGCCCTCTCTCACATCTTGTGCACCAACCCCCCTGCACACAACTCTAGGTCTCACCCCAAATCTCAACATCGCAATCCCCTCTCAAATTCTGCCCCTCTAGCCTTCTCATCCCCGGCCGCCTCTTCGTTCGTTCCGTCCCCGGAGCCCCCGCTTTCTCCCCCTCCTCTTATGAGCATCCCCATCGCGTCTTCAAGCCTTGCCCCTTCCTATGCATCAATCACACGTTCATACAGACCCCCGCTCAATCACTTCAACCCTTCTAAACACTCCCCTAGTCCCTCTCGCTCGCGTACTCCCACCCCTGCTTCTCAACCCGCCATCTCTTCAGCCGATCATCTCAAATGCTTGATCTCGCCCAACGGACGCTCTCCTCCTCCTCCCTCACAACAACCTCCCTTACTGAACAACTGTCCCTCCTTTGACAGCTCCCCTCCTGCTTCGCCCCCTGTGTCACCCTATTCTCCACCCCCCTCTTCCGACAATGCTCTCTCAATTCCACACCCAAGACCACACCCGCACCATTTTTCACTCCGCTAAATCCCAATCTTACCGTGACGCCTGCGCCTCGCTCACCCCCCGTTCAGACCCCAAATCCTTCTGGAATCTTATTAAGCGATTTAAACACCATAATCCGTAAATAAGATTTTTCGTAGAAAAGTTAATTTCAAACATTGGCTCAAGTGCTGCGCAGGGCTTATAAACGAAGATGTTGCGCACGCATCTAGATTGATGTTACGGCACAAATCAGGCCCTAATTTTGTTGCCGAACAATTCTTTTTTATTACTATTCTATGCTTCAAATGTTGATCATTGATATTTTTTTAACGCCATTGTCACTTTTAATAAATAAAATAATAAAAAATGATTTGTCACTGTATTTATAAGCTTGACAAGTAACTCTAACGATTTTCCTAACCTATAAACGAGTTTGTACTATATGTATTAAAATACAATCTGAGTAGATTTTTTTAGTTTTTTTTTTATATAATATTTATTAATGTTCAATCTGTATGTAGCATAGGAATAGCATACGATTCACCCTCATCTTCAGCTAGTTCCTTGATAGGTAATAGGACTATTTTACAGTCAATGTTGCTAATAACAGTATTAACTTTTTCAGAATTATTATTGATCCTAACTTTGTACATATGTAATACTGAAGAATTAGACGGATAGTTCAGAGCAGCAACGATGATACTTATTTCGTTGCCACTGATATATATTTTATTGATGTCATTAGTATCAGTTTTACTGTAAATATTAGTAATTTGCACTATAATCCCTTCTTTCAAACAACAGTGTTATCAGGAGCTTTGTTACTCAACTGATACTTTTTACACATCAGTCTCTTAATTTGCAGTTGGTTATATTCTTGATTTTTGATTTTAATGGCACGTTGCAGAACAGTACAAACTTGCGATACAGTTTTTATTTCGTTATTAAATAAATGATCTTCCTGTAACCTACGGTTTTTTGCCACTGCGTACATATTTTTTGATTTTTCCTAATCTGTTTTCGTATGAAAAGGCTGATATGTCTGATAGAGAGCAATTAAAATGTTTAGTGTCATCAGCCAGATGGATTAAACTATATACATTTAAAATTTGAGCATCTTCTTAATACATTTGTGGATCTTTTGATAGTGAAGCAAATTTTTTTAAGTACGGCTCTGCATGGTTGACATACTTATCATATAAGTTGCTACCATTTAAAATACGACAATAAAAAATGTTTATACAGCTGATCCGGAAGAATATCTTTTACTACAAATGCACCACAATATAAAAGAAAAAAGCTATATTCTGTGGCTTTCCAATTACTGATTTCCCCAAGTGATCGGGTTCTTCTCTGAAATTCAGCTGGCACTTGCTTAGAGAGATGCATCATTCTTTGAGAAATGCGCATAATATTCTGTCTATTGAGAATTTTAGCACTTTTTTTGTCCAATATTCAACTAGCAATCTCTTCATCACTCCTAGACAACCTAGATGCATAAAATCTAGTGGAAACTGTTGGATAAAATCAATAGGTGGTTCTATTTTTGCTAATGGCGACATACCATGATGATGCTCAATGTTGTCTCTATTTCTGAAAGAAATGTTGCTTCGAAGCTGACAGTCCTCTACAGGAAAAATAGTCTTATTATTTATTCTCTTTCCAGCAACTATGCAGCGCTCGCATGTGTGGCCTGTGTGGCCTTTGATACACTTTATAAAGGCTCGTGCTGGCCTATCACATATGAAGCACATAACGTTGATTTTAAATTGTTTATCACCATCTATATTAATACCATTCTTCAACAAATTATTCAACTCTTCTATAAATTGATTTAAATAACGTTTTACACTTTTTGGTTTTCCAATTCCACAATGTACAGCAACTTCAAATGGTTCATAGTAATTTACTTTTGTGTATGGTTTGCAAAGTATAGGCCAAAATTCTATAGAACTCGAACTAAATATAGGTAAACCATCAACATGAAATTGAAGATCTAGAATTCCATTTGTGTGCAAATCAGGATTAAGAATTCGTTTCAATGGCTTACCAATACCAAAATAAACAAACTCTGTGTTATCACCAAGTACACCTGGATTGAACGTTTCAATTTTACATTCAAGTGGTACATTTCTCTTCAGTAGAGTTTTTGACGACAATGGAAGATCTGAGTGATAAGGCTTCAATATTTGTAGAAGCTCATCCAAATGCACACAAGAAATTAGATTTTTTTGTAAGACCACATTCTTAAGTCTGTTGGTAAATCTGATTCATTTGTAGCTCCACACGTATGATCAGATTCACTAACACTTTCACTGTCACTGCTATCAAGTTCACTCAAATCAGAATCATCAGAAGAAAATCGATCACTGATGTTTGATGATTTACACTCTTTAGCAAAGTTATCTAAGTATAATCCAGTTGATTATCGATGCTGGTTGTTGAAATCTTCAACGTTTGACAATGAATTGGAAGGCGATTCAAGTAGTAGCTGCTTAGTCGATTCAACATCCATGGATGAAACAGGAGTAAAATCATTTTTTCAGAAAAATTTTTCACTGCATTTTCACTTTTTAGTTTTTTCTGTCTGTGATAATAGTTCCGCGACCTTAATCTACTGTTTCGACATATTTGTGCTGCCTTGTGCATTTTATTTTTATAATAAAACAATAGAATCATTTATTAAAACTGGAGTAAAAAATTTGGAGTCGTGAGTATTATTTAGGTTATGTTCCGATAATTGAGCGATCAAACGAACTTACCTGTAAGTGAAGTTCAATCGCAATTATATGAATGAAGCCTCGTTCGAAGAGATTACTTGTAGTTATCCTTTCATCCACCAGAGGTCACAACGTTTAGAGTCCTAAAAAAGAAAAAACGGGGGGAGAGACCGCAAACGTTAGCAAACATTAAAATTTCGAACATTTATAAGACGGCTAGGGGCATTGAGATTAAGATCCCTGAATTGATAAAGACGTCGGGTCCAGGCCGTTTTCAACCCCTGCTGGTTCTTCCGAGGTTCGAACAAGACCAAAAGCTTTGCGTGGCATCTGTAATTCTACGCTATATAGAAGTGACAGAACCTTTGAGAGGGGAGATTGATAATTTATTTATAGCCATAAAGAAACCACACAAGCCTATTGGTTCCCAGTCTATCAGTAGATTGATCAAGACGGTGTTAGCTAAGAGTGGGATTGATACTGCGATATTTTCGGCGCATTCTATTCGGGTTTGAAGTCGGGAGTTAACATTGACACGGAGAACGGCTGGTTGGTCAGAAAATTCGCAGAAATTTGCGAGATTTTACAACAGGCCGATAGCTCAGCACTGTTACGATTTTGCGTCAAAAATTATTCAACAAGGCTAACTGCGGAATGTGTTCGCATTTAAAATATTGTTAATGAATACTGTGTTTGAAATATTATATTTCTTGAGATTGCGATATTTTGTTGTTCATCACTTGTGAATTTCAATAAAAGTTTGGATTTAAAATTGCTTGTGCTCTCAATAACTACAAGTAATCTCGAGAACGAGGCGAATGAAGTATAATTGAGAGATCAAACGAACTTACCTGTAACTGAAGTTTGATCGCAATTATATGAATGAAGCCTCGTTCGAAGAGATTACATTTCCCTCCCAAAAGAACTACTTTCTTTTTTGTCCCGACCCATTATTAATTATTTGCAATTTTAAATGTGCTCTGAATTATGAGAACTCAGGCAGCGAGTCGCCGCGGGAGCGGTCTCTCCCCCCGTTTTTTCTTTTTTAGGACTCTAAACGTTGTGACCTCTGGCGGATGAAAGGATAACTACAAGTAATCTCGAGAACGAGGCGAATGAAGTATAATTTTATTTCACTTCAAGACATTTTTCCTCTATGATACTCATGTTACGGCTACATTCCGGCTGCATTTCGGCAGCCAAATAATATATTTTATATTTAAGGTACCGAATCCGTACCAGACTCGCGCCTCGTAAGATGCCGTAGCAGAAACTTTAAGGTTACTTCAGGATCTCTAGTTCAGGACCGGATTATACATACGGCACGCTGTGCTCAATTTCCAGTCGGAAACTACGCGACGATTCTTTTCAAATGTAAACAAGGTTCTTTTTAAAATGAATTCGAAAACGACAATCGTGATCTAAAGAAAATTCGTTACGTGCGACTGGAAGAAAGCAGCAAAGTACATACTACTTAAAAAATTAACGAACATGTCTACTGAAAACCAGGTAATTACATTATTAATATAATTTATAAATGTATTTAACTCTATAAAAGTCCTTTTTCGCATACACAAAAAAAAACTCAGAAAACGATGAAAAGAAAGTTGAAAGTTTCCAAGACAGGTCATAAGGTTAATCTAAATTACTACAATTTCAATATTTATAGTGCTAAAGCAATTATAAACAATTAATACGAATATACCGCATTTAAAAAGTTCTAAACTTGATTTTTCTTCGTATATTGATAATTTTTGCGTATTTTCTCGCGTAACTACTTCCCCAATTTAATGTATGTTTTTTCATACGCGAAAAAAGACCTTTAAACAAAGTATTTTTCAGAACTATTTTTCAAAAATGTGCAATAATTCAATTTTTGTAAATTTATATATAGGAGGATATCCAGAACATAACTGATGTCAGTCATCTGCATTGTATTATTAAAATGCAGAGAGGTCAAATCACCGAATTAAAAGAAGAACTTTACGAAACAATTCAAAAGTACATCAACCTGCTAGAAGCCAGCAATAGCACCGATCAAACACCATCACCAGACGCTGAACACATCATAAATAAAACAAAAAGTAAATAATTAAAATGATACATAAAAATAAACTTGGAAAATGATTTTCCCCACGTAATCTAATTTTTTTTCTTTTTTTATAATAATTTTAGATCTTAACATCAACACCACTACAACAAAAAAACAAGGAGTAGAAAGATGGACAAATTCAAAAAAGAAATGGATATCAATTCACAAACAAAGAAGAGAGGAGAACAACATAATAAGGCAGCACATTACATTTTTAAAGGCCAGCAACCAGCAACAACAATTTCCTTCAAAACAAAAAAAATCTAATAACAACCGATACAATCCCTACGCAAACCAAACCAACTTTTACCCTAATGCTCACATGATCAATCCAAATTTTGCAATCCCTTATGCTCCAATCATGCACCCTAATATTTTTGCACAACCACCAGTAAATTTCACATCTGCTTCGTTCACTACACCAAATAACACTTTGCAAAAATCAAATACCTTTGCTTTCAATATCTCTTAACCATTATTATTAAACAACCCCAATAACATACAGCACACTGAAAATAACACTAATCAACAAAATACTACAAACAAAGATTCTAATTCAAAAGAAAACCCTAAAATGCAAATAGAGTAAAATTAAACTCTAGGAATGGAATAATATTATATTATTACAAAATAAAACTATCTTTGTTAGATAAATAATCAAAAAAATAAATTATATATATATATATATATATATATATATATATATATATATATATATATGACATGTAAAAACATACGAGTCTCTTTAATACTTTGTGTATCGATGATCCACAAAGTCAAGACCAAAAATATCAGCTGTAACTAGTGACTGTCAGATAGCAGTTATACTTTCTCTACCAGCGCAACACCTATCCATTTCACTGTAAAATAATTTAACTTATCAATTTTTGGCCTTTTACAAATATAATCAATTATCGTATACACATATCTTTTAATAAAATTGTGTATACCTGTTAATAAAATACTGACCCTTCATAATATTCTAATCATGCTTTTACGTCTACTTTGAAAATGAAAAAATTTTCTGATGAGATGCTAAAAGAGCCATCAAGACTAAATTTCAAGCTGTTCACCATCCTGTCATGGCCATTGCATGTGAGAATACAGCTCTTCTTCAGAATATCCTACAGTTTGATAGCGGTATCCATGCTACCTGATGCCAGAAATTCACCATAAGGATAAAAGTACATACGGAACGAGGTTCAACAGGTGAGACTTGACCAACCCCAGCATCACAACAATCTTAAAACCTTCCAACAAAAAAGTGAGCCGTAGAGCACTTTTGTTCAGCAAAACTCCATCAATCAGCAACAGAATTAAAAAATAACAGAGCTTCGGAGTTTACAACCAGCCTCAGAGTAGGAAAAACCAGCCTTAGAACCTTTTCTGCATGTTCACTTGCTACTTTCTCTGTTGGTTAAATAAATTTCAGATGTTAGAAATGAAAATGTTTTGATGAAACAGTCAATGAACTGAGATTACCTCGAACATGCTTTAGTTCAGATAGTTTTTTCTCTTTGTAAAGAGCCAATAGAAACCTATGATGTAGCTAACTTCTTTATAAATCTAGAATTTCCTGTAAATCTTCTAGCCCAAAAACTGCATTGTCAACTTCTTCAAACATCTCTTGCAAGGAACCTATAAACAAGTTAAATTAATAAAGTACACCAATGTTGTAAAAGCTTTCTCAAATATACAGTGAATACACTACCTATTTGATCTATTAGCTCTTGAATGGTACTATTGATCTTTCGTATAGAGGCCAAAACACTGTTTGATGTTGCGATACTATGCCACTGAAGTTCCAATTTATCATGAATTGTTGCGATCAAAGCATCTGCTTCCTGAGCTTTCTATTCATTCTCTTCTGCAAGTTCATGCAAGGTATTCCATTCCATTTGGAAGTGGTGAAGCGGTGATGTCAGCGTCATCATTATCTGAAAAATTTATTTATTGCTATCATTGTAATTTATATATTTTATTAAACAAATAAATACAAAATGTTTTGAGTAATTTGTTTCTAAACTCAAGAACATAAATCATATGAATACAATTTAAAAAAAAATTAAAAACCAGTTAGCGTAAAACAGATACTGACTTGGTTTACATTGATTGCCATTTTATGCCTTGTATATTAAGTAAAAAAAATTAGAAACCCAAAACTCAAAGTATCAAATATTTTTACATGAACTAAATATTTACAATTACGTGTATAAAAAAGCTATTAATTCCTAAAACTTCTATTCATATTGATTACTACTGCACTACGTTATTTAAAACAATCATAGAAAGTACACTGTGTTTAAAAAAGTCAAAATATAAGAAATATCTTCGTGTTCTATAAAAATTTATGAGATACAAGTAATACATAACTTATAATCGTTAAATACCTCTTGACAAATGTTCTTGTTGCAACTACATAAAACAAAGCTGTTCAACCAGATCTACTATCTTGCAAACTGATATCCACGCCATGCTTCAGGAGCTTTATTATACCTTCCAAATTTCCATTTAAAGCCAAGTAATGAATAACCGCTAAGCCTGTAAAAAATTGTAAAAATTATGAGAAAATCTCTCACCTTCAGAATTTCTACAATTCAATAGTGAACAATTACTCCGCGTTATATATTTAAGAAGTAAATGTAAGATTTTAGAAAATGTTTTAGCTGCTATAATAACTGATGAATCATCAATTAGTTTAGATGACACTGGATGTATAAGCTGTGGGCTTCTCGTTGATTTTACCAATTTTAAATATTGTGATAACTTTTGTTTGAGGCTTTTCCAAGAATGTATTCTGACAATTTGGCATAGTTCAAGTCCCAGATTTCTATTAGTGCTTCAGTTTATTAGCCTGCACAAAGTAAATCTTTGGTTTGACTAAATAGAACGCGTTCTATCAGTCTTATGTGACAACTCAGGCTCTGAAATAAAATTGAATAATTTATTAATACAATTGCGACGTGCAGCCCGTTTGGCTGCACGCGTACACTAATGCACTACCGAAAACACCCGAAAATGCCCTGCTGCAAATCGTGAGCAGCGGTAAATCACACGCGAACGGATGTTGTTGTTTCTTTGAGATGTATAACCTCACGTGCTAACCGCGTGGAGCAGCGGTGGCTCCCCTGCGGTCTAGCAGGAGACTACACGGGTAAAGTAGCGCCACGTTGTTGTTGCCAGGTGTAGTGGGCTGCTGTACCGATACAGCGACCACACGCTTAATCCTGCGAGCACCAGAAGTCGCGACAAATCGATAATGAAATCCACTCGAGAAGAACACCGCGCGCGATCGGAATTGTACTGACGAGTGCGCATAGCCGACGCGCATCAACGTACGCTCCGCTATAGTGCGACGGGCCGCGGGAGAGGGAATATCGACGATGCGAGAGGGAGAGAGAGAGAGCGAGAGATAACGCGCCGCGGTATAGCGCGCGCGGAGAAAGAGAGGGACTCGCGCGCGAATATACGTACAGTCGCGAGACTTATGCTGATAGTGGGAGAGCGTATATACACCACTAGCGCGCACCACTATCAGAGCCATGTCGCCGCACTAGGGCGACCCAATGAACAGGTGAGAGTCCAGTGCACCGCGTCTGCCCGGTGACTGGATTATGACTAATTGCGACATGACGACTATACGGTGTGGTATATGCTTACATTGTCTCCCTCTCGCTCATTGGACGCGAAAGGAAGAGAGCGTCCGCGTAACTGATTCCGATGATTTCGCGCCAATATTAATTAATATAGAGGGCGCGAATTAGGGTTTTTCCGGAGACGCGCAGGATAGTGAGAAGGAGGAAACTTCCTTCTTCATCAGAACTCTCTCAACCTTCAATCGAGCAGGGCGCATTCTTAGTAATATTGCCAGCACCGATAAAGTAAAGAGGAGATAATACGCAGAGTTGTTGTAGTGGAGAAGGCGCAGTAATAGTTGTTATTGATCTAATATTGGATTTTATCTAAATGTTTGGTGAGTGTTGACTCGGTATTGTACTTCAGAATTATTATCGCGTAACGTGCGGTCGTAATTACTTGGCTCGAGTAGGTTGAGACGCGATCGATCAAACTGATCCCGCCATATTTGATAAACACTGATACACTGTCGATTGCTGTGCAATCCAGCGAAATATCGAAATATCGTAACCAATCTTGCCGTCTGTTGATCGGAAATCGATCCAGATACCGCGCAACAATAATAAGACGCTGTCGATCATCAAGAGATCCAGCATTATCACAGAGAGATTTTAAGACGCTGAGAATATAATGATCCAGCAACGGTTGGGAGTAATGCGTAGCGACGCTGTTGATCGCTAAGCGATCCAGCAAAAATAACGATAACACCCTAGCCACTGTAGATCTGAAGATCCAGAATAGAAGGCGCGTTAATCGGATACATTGTAACGACAAACAATCCCGTAATGAGTCAAAGCATCTTGTCTTTTTTTTATGTTTTTGTTTATTATTTTTTTTTCGTTTTTTATTAGGGTTTTATTTATGTTTTTGATTTTTTACAGTTTTATAATTTTTTTTTTTCGGAACTGTTATGATTTTTTATAAAACAAGTTTTACAATAAAAATTATTGCATTTTAATAGATTCAGAACCAGAATCTTCGTCACTCTGACTAGAACTGCCCGAATCATCTGGATTAGGTACCAAAATATTATGATCATCGTTATCATCAGAATAATCTTCTTCAGACTCTGATTGAGATCTTACATTTCTCCGGCGTTATGGAGCCATTACAATTTTAAAACTTAAAAAGCTAAATACACAAGTAAAATATTAACGCTAATATTTAGAACACTAACAGTATAGTAGACAAAGAGTGAAAAAACTAAAGATTCTTCAAAATCGATTTATGAACATTCAATGATGATTCACTATTTTGAAATTCAGATAAAAACATTACAAAAGCTTTTGGCAAAATTCGACAAATTGAATATAATAATTAAATTCAGACTTTTTTGATTGAGAGTTCATATAGTTTATGAAACAATTCCAAAAGTTGTATAATTCAAATTTTTTAAGGTTTTTGATTTTTTACTCAAAAACAAAGTGTTATATAAGAAAAAGTTAGAGAATAAAAAGTACTTAGAATTGACCAAGAAGTATATCTGAATTTTTTCGAGACGATTCGATGAATTTTTCCAATTTGTCATAAATTGCCAATTGGCAGATATAAAAAAGTTGCTCAAAACTCAGTGAAAAAATTTAGACATATTCCTTGATTGATTCTAAACACTTTTTATTCTTATTGATTTTTTCGTCGAATGCATTATATTCGAGAAAAAAATTCGTGAAAGTTTGGGCAAAATTTTGCGCTTCAGGCGCCATTTTCTAGCCGCCATATTGAATTTCTGGATTCGGGACCAAACTGAATTTAAAGTACAACTCATTTATGCACTCATAGTTGAAAAATAAAGTTCCGTCCTCAACGTTAACACAACAAGAAATTGGATTTAAAAAAAAAAGTTTCGAAATTTTGCATTTCTTTTTTAAACGTCGCCATATTGGGTTTTTGAATGAAAAATACGCAATTCTGATACCAGAAATGGAAAGTAGAGAAAAAAATACTTAAGAAAAAGTATGTTTGCTTTTAATATATCCGTGGAATATGTGATAGATTTACGGTTGAAAACAGAGTTACGATTTCTCTGTTTTGGACGTTAATGGGTTAACGTCATTGCCTCTTTGTGGGGATTATAAATAATTATCGTTGTATTAATCAAGAATAAAAGCATGCGTAAATTCTAGTCTCGGTATCATTAACTGATTTGTATACGGGCGAGTTCCGTTCCGTAATGGTGGTTGAAGAATATACGAATATTTGTTACCAAATATAACAGTGTGAATTAAACTTTATTTTAGACCTTCGCCACGACAGGCATACCTGTTCCTAAAACCTACGATTTGTCCCCCTCTGAAGATTTAAGAGTCCGCGGTACGAAGTTAGAATCAAAACAATAGTGTATATGATTGTTAGCGTCACCAAATTCTGGTTATAAAAAGCGCAACATCACACAATATAATCAACTATCCAATAAATCATCAATAAACACCCGAAAAATGACTAGATTGATGAAGCACATATCTTTATTTTTTATTTATCAAAAATATTTACTCCTTGAAATAATAAATGCAGGGGACCATTACAATCTTAAATTATCCAAACAAACACATCCATTACTGTTAATATTGGAATTATAGATTCGTAATCGCGAAAGCCACCTAGAATATAATTGAAAAGCCTTGACGGACGGCATCCAAGCCGTGAATATCTACCCCGAGAGCGCCGAGGACGTCGTCATAGACAACGCGACGTATCGGGTAGCGACGATTCGTTTAGCGACGACTACAGCAGTCACTATAGTCGTGGCTCGCGACGAAGCCACAGGCGGAGGCACCGATACAGTGACTCCTCGAGCCGTTCGCGATCGGATTCTCGTAGTGATAACTGGACGAGTGATGGAAGTACGCGTAGCGACCATGTGCGTTCACGTAAAATCGAAGCATTGACTAAATCATTGAAGAACTGGACGCCGAGGTTCGTCTCGACAATTGTCGAGAAGTTTGAAATCTCAATCGATGGCCGAATGACGTTAGGAAAGGGTAGCGCCGAATCCGAGAGTGACAAGTTGAATCGTTTGCTCAGTCAGGCTTTAGGGCCCGAACTGAGCGAGGGTTTAACCGATGACGCGGCCCCTGAATTTAGGGATCTACTCGATGGCTTACCAGCGCCTCCAGCGTCGACGGGAGCAGTGCCTAAGCGCGCTACGGCCGTACGCGGCTCGGTGCAATTATGCGGTCCTAGCAACCCGACTACTAATGTTTCGGGAGGGGGCGGGACTGATAGTAAATTAGTAAATAACGACCCTTTAGCGAACGATAATAGGGCCCTGGTAAGTGATATTGAGGCAGTAAGTGATGATAAACGTAAATTTATGCGGTTGTGTCTCAGTGGACATTGGTACACGGCTCTAGTGGACGGTTTCGTTAATGAAAGCGGACGTTGCTGAGCGTTTCAGTTCGCGTCTAGAACCTTGCGATTCGGTTATACGGGGATTAAACGGTTATAGCGCCACGGTGAAGGGTTCGTTATCGGTTAAAATGGATGTGGACGTAGTAGTAAATCGGTTAAAAAGTGAGGGTAGTAGAACAATGCCACCACGATATTATCTTGGGAATAGATTTTCCCGAATTGTGGCGTGTGGAGTCAGCTCCATGGGACAATCGATGGCGCCTACCAGATGGGATCTGGCACGATTTCTGCGGTAAGGCTTCGGTAAACGGTAAAGAACTTTACGCCGAATGCGCCGGGTTGTCAGAATTAACACAGTCTGAACACGATAGATTATTGGCCGTGGTAAAAAGATACTTGCCGGAAAACCCACCCGCGGATTTAAAGCCTACCTGGTTAATCAAGCACAAAATCGTGTACGTAGGCAATAGAGTAGTTAAGCACAAGCATCGTTGTTGGTCCCCGGCCCGTTGGGCTATCGCGATGCGCGAAATGGAGGAGATGCGCCGGATGAGGGTGATAGAACGATCGAATAGCGACTTTAGTAGCGCCCCAGTTGTAGCGAATAAAGAAGGCGGGGAGAAGAGATTTTGTGTAGACTATCGCGACGTCAATGACGGGACTGTAAAAGAAGCATATTAGACAAATTACGAAATGCGAGGTATATCACAAAGATAGACCTGCGGAAGGACTATTTTAAAGTACCGTTAGACGAAGATAGTAAGAAGTATACCGCATTTTCCATGCCTGGATCGGGTTTATGGCAATTCACGCGGATGCCGTTTGGGTTGGCTAATGCACCGGCGACCTTTCAACGCTTGGTGGACAGCCTCTTTGGACCCGAATTCGAACCATACGTGTTTGGATACTTGGACGACATTATCATCGTTACGGAAAATTTCGAAGACCACCTAAAGTGGGTGGAAATCGTACTAAAGAGAATTACGGAGGCGGGTTTGACCGTTAACCGACAGAAGTGCGAGTTCGGATGTTCGCAAGTAAGATACTTGGGATATTTGCTAGACCGAGAAGGGTTAAGACCCGATCCAGAGCGAATAGCGCCGGTGTTAGAGTATTCTCCACCCAAAACGAAGAAACAGTTGCGCCGATTTTTAGGAATGGTAGGGTGGTACAGTCGTTTCATACCAAATGATTCGGAAATTAAAGTGCCCTTGTTAAAACTTCTGCGGAACACGCAACCGTGGGTATGGGAAGAGCAACAGCAAGAGGCGTTTGAAGCCTTAAAGCTAGTTCTGACTCGTGCTCCCGTTCTGGCACGTCCCGATTTCACGAAGAGATTTACAATTCAATTGTAGATACCGCCGCGATCCGCTATTAGATCCGATTACTCACCCGTCAGAAGGTTGGCGCCTGGTAGTACCGATTGAGTATCGACCATGAGTCCTGAGTGACGCTCACCGCGAAGCCTCGTCCGGTCATTTAGGAGTCGAGAAGACCTACGATCGTGTCGCTAGAGAGTACTATTGGCCGGGGGTTTGGCATGATGTCAACCATTACGTACAGGAGTGTGACGAATGCCAGCGATATAAGACGTCTCAATTAGGAGCGGCCGGTCAAATGGGGCAGAGAATCGTAGAGCGTCCCTGGGCAGTAGTAGCGTCCGACTTGATGGAATTCCCCACTAGTGAGAGTCAGTACAAATATCTAATAGTTTTTCAGGATTTATTTACGCGGTGGATCGAATTGAAGCCAGTCCGAAAAGCCACCGGCCAGGCTGTAGCGAAGGCGTTCGAAGAGTTGATTTTATTCCGTTGGGAAACCCCCGATTTTCTACTGACTGATAACGGGAAGGAATTTATAAATAAGACTTTAAAGGATACGTTAGAGGAATATGGCGTCACCCACGTAACTACTCCACCGTATCATCCCCAAGCGAATCCGGTAGAGCGTAGTAACCGAACTCTAAAAACAATGATAGCGACGTTCGTAGGGAAAGATCACCGAAATTGGGACCAACACCTACATGAATTCCGCCACGCGGTCAATACCGCTATGCAGTCGAGTACCAGGGTTTCGAACTGACTGAAGCATTTAGACGAGGCATGGGGAAAACAAGCCGCGGTTTATAATAAAGGTAAACGAGGATTAGAATTCGAAGTGGGTGATGTAGTGCGTCGTAAAGTGCATTCCCTTTCTACGTGCCTCCGCGAAATCGCCCCGCGAATACTTAGCGCCACACCGGAGTATTTGTGTTGTCTCTGATCGGCGCCCCCGGTCCCCTGCCCCTCTCCGAAGAGGAGAAGGAGCTGTATCAGCGAGAGGGGATTCACGTGGAGGAGGAGGCTTCCGATCTTGAAGAGAGTCGCGCCGCCGTCAGTGAGTTGAAAGCGCTGGTGAGCGAGGAGAATGACCTCACCATCGTTATCTCCAACGAGAAAGCGGTGGCCGGGGGGGAGTATCCCCGCCTCCGAGGTCTCAACGGCAAGAGGCGTAAATATAATCCGTTGCGCCACCTCGAAGCGGAGGACTTCGAGTCGGTCGTGGCAGGTCCGTCTCGCTCTCGTGACTGCCCCCCCCCCCCCCCCAGGAGTTCCTATACGCCGCGAGGTTGAAGAGGTACGTAGTACATCCAATTTGCGCCACGGCCTCCCTTGTTGACTATTCGCGACATTGCAGGTGGACATTCCATTATATACGCCACCTCCCGCCCCGCTGAACGCTCCGCCGATGCCCCGCCTCGAGCTTCTGGACGTTGAGAGCGACTTGAGCGGGAGTCCTAGCACGGGCGCGGTGCCCCGTCGCTACGCTGGGACGACGAATGCGGGCTCCCGGTCGCGTTCGCGCTCGTCGCGCCGGAGGAGCGCGGTACGACTCGACGGGATGATGTTCGGCGGGTTGGCACCAATCGCGACGGACCCCACCGTTGACCCGCCTCCACGGGCGTGCTTTAATTGCTGGCGGAGTGGGCACCGAAGGACGGAGTGCCGGGAGCGGACAGGCCGTTGTTGTTTTAATTGTGGTCGGCGGGAAACGGACCTGGCCAACTGCCCTAGGTGTAGGGAGGCACACTCCATCTATCTGCGCCGCCAAGGATTCCGTCCTCGTGGTCGAGGTGAGCCGGAAGGAGGAGCCCCTCCATCCTACGTGGAAGTAATGGGTAGCCGAGACCCACCCTCCCGCTTCGTCCCGGATAGGCCTCCGTCAAGAGGGGACCACAGTGACGGGCCTTCTGGGTCCTCACTGCCGGGATTGTGGGGAGAGGCGCTGCGTAACATCGCGACGGCTCCGCCCGAGGTTCTAGCGCTGCTACGGTCTCGCCTTAGCAACGCCTAGGAGGCTCGAGATAGATTTTTGAAGTGATAACTTCTTATGGGACCGAGTGAATTGGTTGGAATGCGTTACGGCGCCGTTATGTCTGGCTATCCTCACCCTGCCGTCTCTTGCCTTCTCTCTCGCACGCATACGGCGACTCAGCGGAGACATCCTCACCCTGCCGTCTCTTGCCTTCACTCTCGCACGCATACGGCGACTCAGCGGAGACATCCCCACCCTGCGGTCTCTTGCTTCCTCTCTCGCAGGCATACGGCGGCTCAGCGGAGACATCCCCACTCTGCGCGCGCTTTCTTCTCTCTCTACTGGCACGTGTTCTCTCTCTCTCGCTCTCTCTCACTCGCTCGCGTCTACATGCCCTCTCTCTTTCGCATACTGTATATCGACGGCTGACTGGAAGATCACCGTATCTCAGCCGCGGCTTACGCCGTGTCACGTCGTGTGATTTATTACATAAATTCATTCAAAACCTAAAAAGAATATTAATGTTGAAATTCAAACTCTCCCAAAAAGAATGCATTACACGCACCGACCAGTTTCGACACACGGCCGAATGCAAGCCACTGATGAATCAGCATATCAGCAATTTGGCCGAATGCAGGCCACTGACAAATCAGCACATCAGCAATTCGTGACGTCTTACGCGAGCGCTACTTTTTATGTATACAATTTCCGAAATTTTTAAGTTTGTAAATACTACAAAAATTGCATTGTGAACGACGATTTTAAAAAGCCTTGCACGTACTCTATTAAGCAGTTCGTATACAGACACGGGCTCCGTACGCGTCGTCCGACAATAGACGATATATCAGTGAAACAGTTTATCGTTATAATATCCAAATACCTAAGTTTTATTCTCACTAATTGTGAATAACATTGTAATCCAGTTTGATATATACATATACATATAATTAAATAAACTACATAATTACAGTGAATATAATTCGTGTATAGAACGTTTTATAATCATTCTCTTATACCCAGCACGATCTCAAGTCTACATCTTGGCAATTGAACTCAAAGGTAAGTTCTTTCATTTAATTGACTAACAGTGAGAGTGTTAGGCGCGAACTAATACCGTTTATAGCCTTGCCACTACACTTATCATTACGTCCGTGACTATTTATTTAAGAGTAGTCAGGACGTAACAATTGGTTCCGATACAAAAAATTAATAAAAAGTGAAATAATAGTGAATAAAAGGAAACATTAATAATAGTGCGAAATTTACACCTTAAATATAAAAATATTGAAAAAATTCTCGCGTAAACCGAGGCAATATCGTAGCGTGAATATAACCGCATTGAATAAAATAAAATCGTAATAAATAGACGTAAAGTAATTTTGAGTAAAAATAAAATTACAAGAAATACCAATCATAGCTCGGGTGACACAGATAAAGATAAGAAAACAAGCGTAATACATGACACAGATAAAGGAAACGGAACAAGCGTAATACATGTGTCGCGATTATACAAGGCATCGGATCAAATTTCAGCAGCTACTCGCGTTGCGGCGAATGACCTACTGAACTTGCTAACAGTAGCAAAAACGCGGAAGTAGAGCAAAACGTAAACAAACGCTAAATAGGCCAGTTTAAAAGGCCAATGGATTTTAGTAAAACAATTAGAATATACTTTTAATTAAGTAATGAAAATTTCAAATGAGTAATAAAGCAACCACGGACGATAAAACTCCGGAGAACACAAGAATTACTAGAAAACAAGTCCAACAAAATCCAAATTTGAAAAATCTATTATCAAATCCACTCGAAATACACGCATTCAGGAAGAGTTCAAAACTACAACGCTCGCCCGTAAAACACCAAGAAGCGGCAAAAGAAGAATTAAAAATCAAAGATACAGGAGCTGTACCAAAAGCGTTAGCACCGAAAAAGAGTAAAACTGAAGGAAAATTTACGGAACAATTCAATACATGCGCAGACGAAAATACGCAAACAAACCTTGGCGATCAACAAGAACCCTTAAAAACAAGCGCTAAACAGGAAGAGAATTTAACAACTTTAACAGCGTTTCAAACAAATGAGTCAATTTTAGACAGAACGTTTGACTTTGGAAAAGAAGAGCGGTATTCGGACATAGGAGGATTTTGCGCAGAACAAAGCCTAGTAGTAGGAACGGAGAAAGATCCACATTTTAAAACAACTAGGTACAACATCTACCCGACAAATTCTTGGACAAACACAAGTCAGGACGGAAATTATAGTCTGATAGATTTTGATAAGCCAATCGGAGAGGAAGCTCACGGAATACAAGAGTTTGTCGATAATAAACAAGACAAAATTAACAACAAAAATAATTCTGAGTCTAAAACAAACCAAAGCTTAACTCAAATTAATTTTGGCGGTAGTAATAACAAAATAGCAAGTAATAAACCCAATAATCAAGAAGAGCTGACTGTCACAAACGAACTAGAGAAGAACGAAGGAAACCAAAACCAAGGAAGGGACAACAGCACAACAATGACCCCACCAGTAGCAGAGGGAGTAAGACCAATAAAATTAAATTTGAAGGATGTCGCGAGCTACGTGCCAGAATACGATGGGAAAAATATGTCAGCAACGGACTACATAAAAAAATTAAAACAAGTAAGAAGCCTCATAGACCCAATAGACGAAGGAAACTTGACGAACCTCCTAAAAGTAAGAATGTCAGGAGAAGCAGAAGAAGCACTAAGCAGCAACGAAATAAAAACCATAGATGATTTAATAAACGGAGTAAGAATACTGTATCCGATTGACGACGACATCCATGAGCTGTACGCGAAAATGGGCAGAATATTTCAAGGAGAAACAGAAACGATAGTACAATATACAAACAGACTAAGGAAAATAGTATTAAAAATAAAGGAATTGAAAAGGCTACAAGGAACTGGGGGCGCAGAATTTAAAAGATTCGAGGAGGAATTGGATGTAGAAGCAGCAAAAAAATATAAAAAAGGACTTAAACCAGAAATTAAATACGAATTAGGTCAAGAAAGCACCGTAGAAAATATTTCGAGAGTAGCAATAGAAATTGAAAACGATATAAAGAAAAAGAAAGACATAAACAGAGGCATTGTGAATAATGTGTATGAAGACTACGGAGGAGGAATAGAGCAAACACGGAAAGTACTGACATGCCAAATATGCAGAGATTTCCAACATGAAGCGCTCTTCTGCCGTTCAGCAGCATGTGTATATTGCAAAGGAGCGGACCACTTTTCCAATAATTGCAGGAATGTTACAAATAAAATAAAATGAATATGTAAATTCTGCAGTCAACCAGGTCACTCAATTAGTGCCTGCCGATTTAACAAGAAACAGAACAATCACTGCCAATACTGTCAAGAAATGGGACATGATGTAGGGCAATGCCCGTACATAGGAGATTACGAAGTATGCTGGAAATGCAAAGAAACGGGACACAATCCAAATATATGCTCAAATACAATGACAAATAGCGTCGAAAAATGTGAATATTGTGACATTAAAGGGCATACAGTACAGAATTGTCCGGAGGTATTGTGCAGAAAGTGTAATAAGAAAGGCCACACAATTAAATATTGCAAAATAGGAGAAAGTAGGCTACCATTCAGAGTATGTACGATTTGCGAAACAACTGGCCATGAAGAGGCAGAATGCGAAAGAGCAAAGATTCTCGTGGCAGAGTATAAAGCCAAACAACAGCTCAAATGCCAACTATGTGAAGAAAATGGTCATACAGCTAAATTCTGCAATAAATTTAGAAATAAACAACAAACTCAGACAACAAACAACAATAATTACAGTAGAAATTTTCAGAAGAAATTTTGCGAATACTGCAAAATAGGAGGTCATGTAGTCAATGAATGTAAAAAACTAAAATCCCTAGAGAGCGGAGGGAAACATAAGCAAGTAAACTGTAGCTACTGCAATGAAACAGGGCACACAATCGACGATTGTGAAAAAATTAAAAGTCTTGAAAGACAACAAGAGAAATTCTGCTCGATATGCAAAAGTAATAACCATACAGCGGAGAGATGCTTCAGAATTACGAACAACCAGGGAAACTACAGTGCTCTTCCAGGAGGGAGCGCCTAGGAAGGGAAAATGAGAATAAAGCGCTCCCACTACAAGTAACAGAAAAAACAAAGCAAGATACAAAGTTAGAAAGGAAGAATCTAGAAACCACTGAAAACAAAGCCGACACAATATTACAAACTTACGTACTAAAACTCGAGAATTTATTGCAATACATAGAGGTAGAAGATCAACATTCTAGTAAAATAAATAGGCTACTAGTGGACAGCGGAGCGCAGTTAAATATTATTAAGAAAGAAAATATATCAATGAATCATATAAATAACGACGAACAAATTTTAATATCTGGAATAACGGAAAACGCCATACGTACCCTTGGATCTATAAAGTTACCAATAAACGGAATATATTTCGACTTTCATGTAGCTCCAGAGACATTTGCCATTCCGTATGACGGAATTATAGGAATAAAAGTCTTATTACAGCAAAAATTAAGACTGGACAAAGGTTACTTGGAAATAAACCGTAAGAAAATCGAACTGAAATCTACAATGCAGATAAACACAATAAATACTAGTACAACAGCAGAGGAAGGCAGTACGAAAGAAAAGACTCAAGAAATAGAGACACAAGAGATAACTATACAACAAGATTTAGGAAGAGTATTGGAGATCGTAGGAGAAATTCAAGACAGCATAAATAAAGGTATTTCAGAGTATGAGAGTAACACAGAACGCACAGTTGACTCGCACGATTTCGTAAAAGAAAACTCGGACGAAGCACAACTGAGCAGCTGGAATCAACGAAGACTTACAGAGTTCATTCATGATTCAAAGGTGCATATGCATCAATTTATAGGAAACATTAATGAAACTCTCGAAAGTATAGAAAAAGAAGAAACTGAAGAATACTGCATACAAAATTTTCCGACATTCGTAAAAATACTTAAAGAAAATGTAGATTTTGAAAGTGATGAAAAATATTTACGCCATACAAATGAAATAAATTTCGTCACGTTCGACATAGAAGATATGCCTGATACTTTTACGGGAATTCCAGGATTATCACTGCCAAAAGCGGAAGAAACTTTGCACTGTGGTTCCATATATTTAACGTCAGAAAGCGAAAACAAAGGAGAAGAAATCACAAAATTAAGTAGAAGCGAGAGAAACAAACTATTAATAAATACAATAAATTTACATCATTTATCGAGAAGAAAAAGGAAATTTATTGAAGATCTAATCCTATTAAATGAAGACATATGCTGGCTAGAAGGAGAAAAGTTGGGAACATGCAACGTGGAAGAGCACGAGATAAATTTAACCGACGAAACGCCAGTTTACGTAAAACAATTTCCGTTACCCTATACATTAAAACAAATAGCTATTAGTGAAACAAAAAAACTAATCAGAAATGAATTAATTAGATCGTCAACTAGCGCATTTAATGCTCCGGCATGGGTTGTGCCAAAAAAGGTCTAACAAAAGACGGGAAAAAGAAATGGAGGTTAGTTATTGATTACCGAAAACTAAATGCCAAAACAATACCAGATACTTATCTTCTACCAAATATAACAGAGATATTCGATTCTATGGGGAAAAGCAGGTATTTTACAACGATTGATATGGTATCGGGTTTCCATCAAATAAAAATGAAAGAGTCGGATATACACAAAACAGCATTTAGCATACACCCATTGGGACGGTTTGAATTCGAAGTACTTCCATTTGGACTAATTAATTCACCAAGAGTATTTCAAAGAATACTAACTAAAGAACTAGGAGATTTATTGGAGAAAGAATTCTGTTATGTTTATATTGACGACATAATTATAGTATCAAATACAGTAGAAGAACACAACGGAAGATTTAATCAAGTAGCACAAAAACTAAGAGAAGCGGGACTTAAATTAGAAACAAGTAAATGCAATTTTTTCCAGAAAGAAGTAGAGTTTTTAGGCCACATTATTAGTGAGCGAGGAATGAAAACAGATCCAAAGAAAATTGAAGCCATAACAAAATTTCCAATTCCACGAAACGTTAAAAATGTTCGAGAATTTTTAGGGTTAGCAGGCTACTACAGAAGATTCATACAAAATTTTACAGAAATAGCTAAACCGATTATACAGTTATTACAAAAACAAGTAAAATTTGAATGGAAGAAAGAACAACAGCAAGCATTTGAACGATTAAAGGAAGCTTTATGTACGGCACCGGTACTACAGTTTCCAGATATGTCAAAACCATTTATTATAACAACAGATGCATCTAATTATGCACTTGGATGTGTATTATCACAAGGAGAGATCGGAGAAGACAGACCTATTGCATTTGCGTCAAGAGTATTGAAAGCAGCAGAGAAGAATTATCATACTTATGAGCGTGAAGCCCTTGCAATCATGTTTGCAGTAAAAACATTTCGAAATTATATTTACGGCAACAAATTCAAAATAATTACTGACCATAAGCCTTTATTATCATTCAAATCAGCAGATAAAAACAGTAGAGTTCAAACATGGAGATTACAATTATTAGATTACGATTATGAAATTATTTATAAACCGGGAAAAATTAATACAAATGCGGACGCATTGTCAAGAAATCCAATAGAAAACATTCAAATAAATGTGGTTACAAGAGCTCAAAAAGCAAAAGAACTAAAAACATTAGATACTAGCGAAATACCTACCAATGACTTGAAAATTCAAAAACTAAATGATGAACGGATTAAAAATAGCAAGAAAAAGAAAAACAAAATCAAAGCAGTGAAAAACAAAGCGAAAATAGAAGAACTTACGAAATCAAAAACATGTGAGAAAAAAATAATAAATACGGAAACCGACAAAAACATCATTTATACAAAAAAATCTATACAATTTAGGAAAGACAACATCGCACACGTCATAAATAAACAGGGGAAATCTTTAGACCAAAAAACGGAGTGGCTACTAAATAGCAAAAATGCTACGGCTGATAAATACTTAAATATAAACGAAATTGAAATTATTAATTTAAATTCAAAAAAAGCATTTATAATATGCATGGATACAGGCCGAGCAGCAACCAGGGTAAAAGAAAACGTATACAAAAATTTTGAGCTTCTGAGAGAAATCATGATACGCAAAAAAGTTAAAAGTTTTAGCATTTCTAAGGATTTAAAAATAAATAACATAAATTGGCCGGAAATAGAAGAAATTTTAACTAAAATTTTCCAACATTCAGATATAAAAGTAGTCATTTGTCTAAATTATATAGAATATGTTGAATTAAAAGATAGATATAAAATATTCAATTTAAATCACTCTACAGCAGTAGGTGGTCATTCTGGAGTAAATAGAACATTTAATAGAATTAGAAGTAAATATTTTTGGGAAAATTTAAAAACAGACATCGAAAGTAGAGTTAAAAATTGTGAAGATTGTCAAAGAAATAAACTAAAAAG